>PVKC010027830.1:0-15629 GCA_004027635.1 Crocidura indochinensis
AGTGTTAACGGAAGTCTCTATTTAGGAGATTGATGTCAGACCTTGCTAGTGTCTTTCCTGGTAGAGGATTGCTTCCAGATGTTGCTATAAAAGACCTTGGATGTTTCGTAGATAGCTTGCATAGTTCTGGCGTGAATGGAGGATGCCCATTCTTCTGAGGCCTGTGTCAGGTCATTATATCAATGTTCAGGGTGTAAGGTACATTGTAATGAGATTTGTGTGTTCCTATTTCTATTAGATAAGAACTTGTCTATATGTATACTGTTTTCCTAATTTAATGTGTCTATGCAAACAAGGATCAATGCCATGTACCATTATTGGGGCATCTTGGAGGCAATAGGAACAAGACCAGCAATCTCCATGACATAGTTCAATCATAGGCAATAAACTGAGGGACATTACCACCAAGAATCCTTACTGAACAGCTTACAAAGAAAAGACAAAATGAAAAGTGGAAAGAAACACCATGGCAAAAATATATATAGAGAGAGTTATAGCTGTTAAACAAAGTACACATAAAATATTCAGAAGATATATGTGTTCAATATGTGTTCAATTCATGCCCTTCAAAATAGTTCTGGGATTGTTAGATCCACTGTATGTCTTTGGTCTGAGATTAGACCTGTGTGCTACTGAAGTTAAGAAGGGTAAATCTGGGGTACTGATAGTTGGGAGGAGTACAGGCTCGCACGGGGGCGCTAGCCCCCGTGCAGTTTGCAACAAGTAGACTGGTATGAAATTGCCAGTGACAGCCTGAGTATAGCTGAGCAGCTATCTGTCACCCCCCAGATCAAACTCCATCACATAACTCAAACTGTGGAGCCGGCCTGGAAGTGGGGAAAACCCAGGGTGCCCCATAAGGTCCTCCCAGGAGCCCACCTGGAGATCCGGAGGAAAGAGGAAGAGTGGGGTCGGGTGACCCGAATCCGAGAGCCCCCACCCTAGGCCGGGCCAAGAGGCCTCTGGCACATACGGAGGTCTGCCGGTTTCTCACATTTAATACAGAGGTTGCACATAGATGCAAGAAATCTTTCCCCAACAAAAAATAATCAAATATAGTGTCATATGTATGAGTTATGGTACTTAATAAAAGTATCTGGGATAACAAAACTAAAATGGCCATTCAGATAACATCAAATGTACACAAATTCTAGAGTTTAATTTAAAGTTTAGAATTTAATATTGATTTAATTGCATGAAATGACAATTTTATAGTGGTTAAAATATGCCCAACAGAAATTACAAGTATTGTAATTTGGATGGTTATCAATATTGAATATGGTAATGAGGGAAAGCCATATTGTTTTCCTTCAACATAAAGCCTTCTAAAGGGGTCCCAAAATGTTACTACCAACTCTTTTACTCTGCTGAAAAGATAGCAGAACTACAGGAGGTGGAGAAATCAGAACCCTTATACATTTTAATCAATCACATACAATGGTATACTCACACTGACTGATGGGCATGTCAAATAGAAATTATAAGTGTGGGGCCAAGGAGATAGCATGGAGATAGCATGGACCTTCTGACTTTCATGCAGAAGGTCATTGGTTCAAATCCCGGCATCCTATATGGTTCCCTGAGCCTGCCAGGAGCGATTTCTGAGTGTGGAGCCAGGAGTAACCCCTAAGCATTACCAGGTGTGACCCAAAAAACAAAACAAAAAACAAACAAACAAGCAAAAAAGAAATTATAAGTGTTTGCAAGCATATGGATAAATTGGAATCCTAGTACACTACTGACTGAAAGCCACAATGCTTTTGCACTGTGAAAAAATCTGGCAATTTCCCCAAAACATAAACTCATGCAACACAATTCCACTCTATAAACCTCAAAGAACTGAAAACAGATCAATAAGAGCATATACCTATATACTACAAAAAGCTCTATTAATTTGATTCAAAATACTAAAGCAGCTCAAGACTATATCAACAAATGAATAGAGAAATGAATTGTGGGATAGCCAGATAGTGGAATATTATTTAGGTATAAAAATGAAAAGAACTGATAGATACTAATGCAAGATGAAGCTTCAAAAGCAGATTGTTAAGTAAAATAATCACACGTTATCTTATTTCATTTCTAGAAAATAACCAGAATATATAAATCTATAGACAAATTCCAATTAAAACCTATTAGGAGCTGAGCAAAGAGAGAGATAGTAGCAGAATTGCTTAATAGGTAAAAGGTTTGACACATTAATACAGGTTATTATCTCATTTAAATAAAGAGGTGCATGTTTAGATATGGCATAAATATGTTACCATACAATAATGTTGTTGAAATGTTCACTTAATCATATTAAATGAATTATTTTTAAACAAATTTTAATTTATTTAATAAATTATTTTAAAGCATACCAAAGCCATACAAACCTGATATACTTGAAAGACAAAATACCTTAAAATGCAAATAGATATTATAGCCTAAATCATTTTATGTAATCTATACCTTCAGTCTTAATATATCTACTTTAAAATAATTTATATGTCTATATATTTTTGGAAAATATAGAGGATATATAGAATTAAAAATTCTATATATTCACTACCATTTTTTATTTTTATTTAATGTTAGTGTTAAAGTACTTTGATAACTTAAAAATAGTAATAAATCAAGATACAGTGCATTTCAGTAAGATTAATATCAACTAAACATTTATTTTATTCAAGTCTTTTGGTCTAAGTTAGTATCCACCATATAGAGAGGTAAGTTTGGGAAACCAGAGTTTGCAAGAAAATTAGATAAGTCTTAATCAGATAAGTCCATAAAGAGAGGTAAGTCTAGGGAACCAAAGATTGCAAAAATATCAGATAAAACTTTTTTTTTCTATCCTTCCAACCATCTCAGACCAGTATAACTGACTCTTACTCAATTGGCAAAGACTGATTTCCATGGACAGACTATACTTTTTTAAAATAATATCTTTATTTAAGCACCATGATTACAAACATGTTTGTAGTTGGGTTTCAGTCATAAAAACAATACCCTCTTACACCAATGCAAAAGTTCCACCACCAATACCCCCTATCACCCTCCTCTCCACCCTTTGCCTGTATTTGAGACAGGCATTCTACATTGTTATGATAGTTGCTAGTGTAAGCTCACCAAAAAGAGTGGTGAATGCAGTTAGAGAAATAACTTTATGGACAGACTTTAGAATGGCCTCCTTCTCCACACTAGTGTATCCATGAAAGAGCCCAGAATCCCTATTCCTCTCATCTAAACAGCCCTTTCCTTGCAATAACAGACTCTTTTATTTATTGTTATACTATTAAATACAGAACTTGAATTAGTAACCTTGACCTTGTAAAGAAATTCATTATTCCTAAAAGATTTGCAAATGATGGCATAACTTTGTCTTATCTCTCTTATCTAGATCTACATTTCTCAAAGTGAGTATGATATTGCCACCCTGGAAGGATGTAGGGATTAGTGCTGGGTCCACCCAGAGGGAGGAAGGGATGATAGACTCTGATGTGGAATAAAAGGGGTGTTTTCTCGATGTTTACCAAAGAAGGAAGATTTCTAGTGGGATTGTGCTGAAATTTTTTCTAAAAAATTGGGGGTGAGCCAATTCTATTCTACACCTTCCTGAGCATTAATATGAAAAAATAAAAAAGAGAGGAGCCACAATTTCAGGCTAATAATTTTAATAATAATAATAATAATAATAATAATAATAATAATCTTATTTTGTGTAAAATAATGCCAAACTCTGGGGCTGGAGAGATATCATGTAGGTAGGGCATTTACCTTACATGCAGAGTTTCAAATTCATGCCAGGAGTGATTTTTGCGAATAGAGCCAGGAGTAACCCCTGAGCGCTGTTGGATGTGACCCAAAAACAAAAAGAAATCATAATAATAATGGCAATTTCTTCATACCTATCTAGAGTTTCTGTTGTAGATGAATCACAGATGAAAATATGGGCATATACATACTGGAATACTGTCAATTATAAGGAATGAAAAAAAACCATGCAATTTACTCAACTTGAATGGAACTTGAGGATATCATATTAAGTAAAATGAATCATAAAAAAAGGACAAATACTGAATGATCTTAATATCTGTAGTATTTGGAGGAAGAGGATGAACTACAAAGTATCAAAGGGGAATATCAATATTATATTTGACTCTAGATCATAGGAATAAGGAGGACGAGGAAGAAAAGAGACTAAGAGGAAGAATAAGAAGAGATGGACAGGAGGCCTTGACCACATGGGTGGGATAGAGATGTGGCATATGCACATATCTAAACTACAGAGCCAACAGTACTGTAAATATAAGATTTAAATTACAAAAACCAAACTTTAAAATGTGTCAGGCAAGAAGGCAGACTTGGAAATGGAAGGAAACCTGGGGATACTGGTGGGAGAGAAGTTGATACTGGCAAAGGAATTGGCATTGGAACACTATACACTTGAAACTCAACTATTACTATCTATATAAATCATGGTGCCTTAATATTTTTAATTCTAACATAAAAATTAGATTTCTTTTTTTTTTTTTTTTGGTTTTTGGGCCACACCCGGTGACACTCAGGGGTTACTCCTGGCTATGCGCTCAGAAGTCACTCCTGGCTTGGGGGACCATATGGGAACCAGGGGATCGAACTGTGGTCCGTCCTAGGCTAGCGCAGGCAAGGCTTACCTCCAGCGTCACCGCCTGGCCCCCAAATTAGATTTCTTATATTTTAAAAAGTCCATGTTATAACTAGCAAGAGAGTTGACATCATCTCTAAAAATAAAAAAACCAAACCAAAAACCCTCAACAAGCTGATTCATAAAATTAGAGCTAGATCCAAGTATCACCCCATGTTGGAAAAATATAGTCATTTAGAATCATCAATATTGAGAATAGGACATCAATACAAATTTGATTCCTAGCACAAGTTTATCTCATTGCTGAGGAAAGGTACTGACCTCTTTTATTTCCCTGGGATTTTTATGTGTTTGGCCTCTTCCAAAAGATCTAGAGGCAGGACCACAGACAGAATACAAAAGAAATTAGTCAGTTGACTTGGCCTCTGCTTCTTGATATACATGGTGTACAAGGAATACATACCAAAATCCCTCAGTTTAACAGCACCAAGAAAAAGAGAGAAAAATACTTAGTTAAATGCTCAATGTTGTCTTGTTTTGTCTTGACATGCATGCAGAACGAGATAAAGCAAGTATGAGGCAAATTATTAAAGAAAAAAGAGGGAATTAAAGATATAGCTCAATGGACTAGAGGTCATTTGTTACATGCAGGTCTAATCCATGGCACTACATATGATCACTTCAGCACTACCAGGAATGATCCTCAACTACAAATTTAGAGTTATCTTTGAAAACCATACATGAACCCCAAAAGTTTATCATGAAGTATACTTATAATATATACCATGCAAAAATATTTGTTTCAACTCAATACTTTGCCTGATCAAGACTTTGGAGTCCAGTTTCCTAGCTTGAAAATTAATTTGACTTTAACTTTATAGAAATAAAAACTCTAAAGAAGGGGAATTTTATGTTTTCATAAAGAACATGTACATACAAACCATATTTACTAAATGTAATACAACTGTACACCCAGGTATGAGAAAATTGGAAAATCAAGATGTCCTTCTGAGAAATGTGAAACCATTAAAATTCTCCATGACAATTTATTTTCTGTAAATATTGCTAAATTCAACTCTAGTGGCTTCTGTAGCAACACTCATGATCATGATTTACTCAAGCTCATATCTGGAAATATGCATGTTCCACACAGTGCTGAGAAAGAGTAAAGTCATATTTTGCTGAGTCCACATGTCCTTTCTCAACCTATATAAAAAACCTTTGCAGAACACTCTGTGTCTACAATGCCTTAAGATAGCATTGCAAAATTGGACAATGGCTGGCAGCAATCATGCCCTGAACTTGCCAGAGTTGGGTATTTTTTTTAAGTAGAAAGCATCTGATGGTCATGAATACTTCATTTAGTAACATTTTTTTCTAGTGCACTGCAAGAAGCTCTCACTCTTTGGTATTGGTTTCTGCCAAAGATCCCATCTCAAGTCTTCAATCCAACTTCTGAAGAAATTACGTCCAAGTCTGTATTTGACCTTTCCAAAATGTTCAGTCTTTGAAAGTACTTTGTAATTATTTAACAACTTTTTCCTAAATCATCGTTTCGAGATAGGATATTGCTCTCCTTATGTTGTTGTTGTTGGTTTTTTTTTTGGTTGTTGTTGGTATTATTTGAGCTACAGCCAGTGATGCTTAAGGTTTACTTCTGTATCTTCACTCTGGAATCATTCCTGGTGGGGGTCAGGGGACCATTTGAAGAACTGGAAATCAAGCCTGGTTTGAGCATCAGCCAGGCAAACACTTTCCCCACATGGTAATATCTCATAATCAATTGTCCTCTTCTTTTTATCCTATCCTTTGAAAAAGAAGACACTGGAAACCATAGAGAAGTTGAAAATTAGTGATCAAGATCTTTTTTGGAGACAAAGATAAAGCAAAAACTAGACTTTAAGATGAACCCTAGACCTGTCCCACATGACTCAGATAAACATTTGCGTGCACAAAAAGGAGAGGAGCAGTAACTATGAGTCTTCCCTTCTGGCTTATTATAGTTCTTGATTTTCCCATTAGAGATACTCCTCTAAAGACCTAATTATATAGTCAATGGTCTATTCTTGTTGCTTATTGGGAATAAGTAGTTACTAACATACTCATGAATTTTCATGTATCTGGAAAAATTGGTGTCACCCACAAAGGAAATACCTGAAACAATACCAAAAATTCAAGTCCAAGGATAGAGCAGTTTGAATAATAGGAAGACTAAAATAGAATAAGGTGCCAGAAATATACATTATTAAGAGGTACATTGATAAATCTTACCTAAAACAATACATAAAATATTCAACATAAGAAATCAGTTTCCCTCTATATGCACACTCTCCATATCAGAGCTTCAAAGCTTTCCATCCTCTGACCCTTAATTCCTAAGATTTCCAAACCTTCAGGCTTATCTTGTCTGATTTAGCTTTATGAGGAACAACATGTCC
The DNA here is from genome assembly GCA_004027635.1 of Crocidura indochinensis. Lineage (NCBI taxonomy): Eukaryota > Metazoa > Chordata > Mammalia > Eulipotyphla > Soricidae > Crocidura > Crocidura indochinensis. The sequence continues at coordinate 7,045 of PVKC010027830.1, forward strand.
TCAAGTGATAGGGTCCGGTGTTCTTGAACTTTTCTAATAAAGTATTCAAACTATAATTATTACTATCGGAATTGTCTGTCCTTTTATTTTCCAAGGGCTTTGTCTATTCTGAATCACTACATGATTTTTACCAGGAAATAGTTGTTTTGAGGTCTGTGAATAGTCATGAGATGAGAGAAATTAATATACATAGAGATGGAGTATTAATTGTGTTAAGGGTATTAATAATATGGTCTGTGAGAAGTTTCATCCCAAAGAGAAATTCTACTTGGAAGATTTCAAACTTTAGGGTAGGTTGACATGGAAAAGAGAAAGAATAGGAAAGGTTACACTTTAGATCTCTTCAACTCACAGTTTATAAGCTGCTCATATCCAATCCACAGTCTGCTACATTCCAGTGAGTCTAGAAAAAAAAAGTAGTATGATCTATAATTAATAAACTGCTTGATAGACACCAGAACAATAACGAACAGTTAATTCACAATTATGGAAAATAGCATGCCTTTGGGCCAAGTATTTTTAAAAAAATATATTGCTGGCAAGTAACTATTAGAGACACATTCCTCTCTCAGGAAGCAGGATTGCTTTTCAGGTTAGTCAGCTCTGTCACTTTCCAGTCTTGTGAGGTGAGACAAATTGTGCAGCTTCTCTAAACCTTAGACCTTTATAAACCAGAAATAAATGCACCTCATTCACCAGATTTGGGTGACCATAGGGTTATGCAGAAGTAGCAGAGCACTGCCGGGTGTGGCCCAAAAAACAAACAAAAAAACAAACAAACAAAAAAAAAGAAGAAGTAGCAAACCACGTAATTCAAGGCCTGATGTATAGTCACCAAACAGTGACAATCAAAGTGGCTCTTCCAAGACATTTGGAGAGTGGAAATATTCATCTTTCCAAAGGCACTTGAAGGTACTGGTGTGATATGTGTATTGGCCAAGAGACTTGGAAACTTTTTGAGTTTGTGGATTTTACATTGCCCTTTGAGACAACTGGCAAATCCATGAACTGTCTCGGTTTGGGAGACAGGAATGTCTGCCCTGGAGATAAGCTTTACCTGTCTCTGGCAGCACCAGGAGAAGAAACAGAGGACCTGGCCACCCCTGTGAGAAGACCTCCTCCCACCAAGTCAAGGGCATGCCCATTCCATTGCCTGTCCTTTTCCTGACCTCTCCTTTTTTCAATATACCCAAACCCCTCCCTGAAGGGAGAGCTTGCAAGAGCCTGCCTGATCTCACCCCCAGGAGTGCTCTTTTGCTTTTAAAATGCCTTGCCCAGCTTAATCAGTAACCAGCTGCCCTCCACTGCTAGCTAACTGCTTGTCCTGACAGGATTTCCTTTCCATGCCAGCCAGAGATGGGACTTTTTTAAAAGGAAGATTTCATTCCCAGCCTCTGCCCTTCCACCAATGACAGTGTCCCTCTTTGAAGGTTACCTGTCATCGGTGGTCTTCATCACAAATGCAATGTACAGTGGACAATTGCCCTGATCTTAGTGAAGCTCATCATTCTGGAAGAGTTCTTAAAAAGAGCATTTGACATTTGCTGTCTTGTTTATTTCAGTGCAGAGGAAAAGGAGCCCCACGTGGCAGTTGACCCTCTCCAGTTCAGGGATGTGTCTTGTGAGTGGCACTTGTCAAGTAAACCTTGCAGTGATATTCAGCAAGCATGATGTGGAGAAAATGTTAATGAAATCCTGCCTAACTTGCAGGAACACATTTGAATAGAATCAAAGTCATATGTGATTTTTTTCTCATCTACCGAGTCTTCTCTGCATATATTAACCTTTTGCCTGCTCAAAAAAAGGCAAAAAAAAGTATGATTCACTCATTCAATCATTCTTCAAAAATTTATTGAACACTCATTATGTACTATATTCAATTCCCTGCAGTAGGAATAAAAAATTGAATGGGGCATAGATTATTTTAGGCAAATAATCTATTATTTAACATTTTATGCTGAGAATCAAACTTCTTAGTTTGTTAGAAACAAAGCAAAAAGATATCATTCCTTTCTGCACCCTGTGCTTCATTTGAAAGTAGAAGCAAAGCAGGATTCTTAGGAGGAGGTATTGTTTTTGTTTATGTTTTTTTGTTTTGGGGCCACACCCGGTGACGCTCAGGGGTTACTCCTGGTTATTCGCTCAGAAGTCGCTCCTGGCAGGGGACCATATGGGGAACCGGGAGATCGAACCACAGTCCGTCCTAGGTTAGCGCAGGCAAGGCAGGCACCTTATCTCCAGCGCCACCGCCCGGCCCCCTAGGAGGAGGTATTGTGATACTAAATTTGCTAGGGCATAGTGTGGACTTACACACGTCTCACAAAGGAAGAAAGTATGTTGTGCGATAACAAAGAGATAAGCAAAAAATCAGAATCAGTGGCATGATCTTGGAAATATTTCAGAAGATAATATTCAGACTTGCCACTGATCAGTTTTTCTTTTTTTTTTTTTGTCCCCTAAATTCCCAATACAGACCAGGCAAGGGTCTGGGTTGAGGTGTATATGGGGTGAATTTACTGTACCTCCTCTTTCTATACAGTCAGTGTGAAGAACACAGCCTGTGATTGATCAGTTTTTCAATCAAAAAGGGTCTGCAGTAGCCAAGGTAGGTTAGTCCTCTTGGACACTCTCCAACACACTGCTGAGAGAAATATGGCCAAGCCATGAGAGTAGTTTAGGCACCATTTAGCAGAAGCTTTTGATCCTGAGCTTTTAGAGAGTTCAAGTACATCATTATCATCCTCAGGCTACACGTTTCCATTGCTGAGTCAGAAAAACTAAATTGGAGCTGACCAGATACAAATGATAGATCAAATGAAATACCACAGTGTAAAGCCCCATCACCACCACCACTGCTAAGATTGTGGCGCACAGTGTGGCAGACCTCAAGCAACACCAAAGGCCCATTGTCTCATGCAACAAAAGAATGGGGAGCATCCTCCATACTCTAAGAACTATCCTAGTACTGATAACAGAGCAGTGAACCAGACAAACAAGAACCTGTTCTCATGAGGCTGTACCTATTAGGACAGATAATATGAATGATGTAGCCTAATTTGTGATAAAGATAAGGAAAAAATAAGAGATTGATTAGAGAGTAACTTATGGAAGACTCTTACATTGGTTCAGATTTTATTGCAGACAACAGAATCCACTCTGTCTCATTAAAGCAGGAATGGATTTTAAACATGAAATTCAGAGATTATAAATTACTAAAAGGACTGGTCGACCAGGTTCTAGACTGACATTACAAGAACAATCCACAATTTCTTCACAGTTTGAGGCTCTTATATTAGGAAGGCACAATAACCCTGCTGATTGCAGAACAATTCCAGTCTCCAATGCAATTAAAACAGTTGCTACAAAACCATCAAATCAGGAAGCTGTTTTTTAGTTGCTACGTATTGTTGCCATAGCTACAATTGCTCGATCCAGATTCATAGCACTCCCTCTGGCCACAATCCAGGTCAGAAAAATGATGCTCAATTCTTTCAAAATGGAGACCCTCTCATGAGAGTCCTGGAAATCCTTGTGGAAACAAAACCATTTCTTGTTTCTAATCTCTAATATATCTGGGAAATTTAAGTTTTTATTCAAAACTTTTGCAAAAATATGCTGAATTAATGTTAAATTTATATATGTTAAATTTAATCTATGGTTACTACCTCATCACTTTGGAATAATAATAGTAGAATACCCTTGGGTAGGTGACATTTCAGATAAAACTATGTGGAAAACCAGAGGAGAAAACTTTCCAGGCAAAGAGAAAAAACAAGAATAACACTTCAGAATATAATTGTACATGACTGAGAAATTGGAGAAGTTAGCAAAAGTTGAACCAAGCAGATATCATAGGATAATTGTTAAGAGTCTGACTTTTATTCAGAATCATGTGAAACCATTAAATACATAATATAAATACATAAAATACAAGTTCTTTATTTTGGCCTCGAAGTAGAAAATGGAATCTCCTAATGTATATATAACATACATCTATCTGTATGTATGAGGCAAAACAGAATATTCTTTACACTTAGAGATTATAGTGGCTGAGACCAGGGCCTTAACTGCAGAGATGAAGTAGACATATTATCTGTCAGGGACTTTCAGAATGAATTAGATATATATGATGTTACAGAAAGAGAAACACTAAGAGTTAATGTGACTTTTCTATTTAACCAAAGGGTAAATGATATTCCTCCTTCCAAGTTGAGGAACAAGAGGAAGATGTGTCTAAAACTGTCCATAAAAGCACAACAAATTTTTGAATCTGAAAAGCCAAATTATGTAGACATGTTGGAAAGAGACACAGTCAAAATAATGTGCCCTGCTCCCCCAAATGGATACAGATACCATTCTTCAATTTATACTTAAGTTTCTGGAATAGAGGGTCTAAAACTTCTGTGCAAGAAATTCTGGCCCAGGTGGGATTAATTACTGAGAGTAGAATCAAGGTTTCTATGATAGAAGATATTAGCAGAAGTACAGAATAGTTTTGGGAATTGATGTCTAATCTTTGTGAGTTACAAGAACCTTGAGATAAAAATCATATGAATTTAGGATTGTAGAAATTTCAAACTCTAGACTGTCATTCTAGCATGGCAAAATAATACTCAAGTCACCAATTTCCTTGTCCCTCCCCTTGTTATCTCTTCCTACCCACCTCACTATCATAACACTTGGAACAATTTGAATGTTATTTTTCTTAGTATTTATTGATAGCAAATAAAAGATTATGTAAAAATTAAAAATGTACATTTTGTTTAAAAATACAAATATTTTTGTCATCATCTGGGAGTCACCCAAAAGAATAAACTTAGAAACCCACAGTTCTTGACAAAGCTATAAACTCTTCAACATATAAATAAACTAGCAATGCTTTTTATGTCTTAGAGAAAGAAAAAAAAAGGCTATGTCTGCACCCAACCTCACTTAAGCAATCAGGACTCTTAGAATAACCCTGTTGCTGGGACAGGAGCAAATAATCTCTTATTCTCCCTACACATTAAATCCTCCACATGGCTTTAGCATTCTCCATGGGCACATTGATGCCAAAGCAGAAAAAGATTTAATTTGGGGTTGCTAGGTTTTTACTTTTCTGCAGGTGTAGTCAGTCATCTGGACTATTAGGAAAACAAAACGAGAAGGTTAACATTGTTTCTTTGACCTGCTTCAAATCTTGCTAAATTTTAGTGGAAGATAGCTTATAACTTTCCCCTTGAGTGCTCATGTCTCAATTACCTTCAAAGAAAGTCCTTCTAAAGGTACTTAACTTAAAAATAAAATTATTTTGCCATATAGGGCACTCTACATCTAAAAATTTTTTAGCCTTTTTTCTACCTTGAAAACAATAACAACAACTGTAAATATATGTTGTAGTAAATCTAAAAGTAAATACTCAAGCTGTGAAATGGATCCTTTGCGGGTGATAGAGTGATGGACAATGGTCCAGTACTTTCAAGAGTTGAAGATTGTAAGGACAATCTGTCAACTGATAAAGGAAAGTTGGACAGTGTGAAATGGTTGATTCTTTTAAAGGATATGTGTAATAAAACAATTGGTTCATAAGTAACCTGGAAATTTTGGGCAGTTTCTCTGCTATCAATTGGAAGCTATCAATTTAGTCTCAGTTTTCATTTATAATCCAGTCTTGATGAGTGTCACACTGAACAGTAGGCGGGAGAAAGATACATGGGCCACAAAATTGTTATTTTCATCACTAAAGAGGAAAATGGTTTTATGTGTAACTTTTCTTTTTAAATCTATTGCTTCTGGATAGATATCTATCTTTAGCTCTTGAATATGTCAATGAATCATGATATTCTGAACTCTTGTATGTTCAAATTCTATGAGCATCGTGGTTGTCGCTATAAAATATATCTTACTTCTTTCTTACTGAGAGAAAACAATGGTATATGGAGTTATGACCTTAATTACAAGATGGTCTCAGCTGATTATGGGTAATCAACCTATTTTTTCAGAGACTAATAAATAACGTTATGGTCTTGATTCTGGGCAGTAAAAAGAAGGCACAGACATTTCCAGGCATATTCTCTTGATTCTTATGGAGTACAATGGGAAACCTGTTTTCTCTTTCTCATTGCATGTGAGTAAGGAGGTAACCAAATGCTACTGGTAACATATTAATGAACACAAGGTAAACCAAGGTTAGAATGAAGCCAAAAATTACAGAGCAGAATGAAGAGACTGAGAGAACTTGCCTTTTGTATAACATTTTTGAGTCACTAAGTCAGCTTAAAATAAAAACCACTTGACTTCTAAATTAACTATTATTACGATGTTATAAATATCCTTGTTTAGGACAGTTAAAATGTATTAGTATGGCTCCTAAATATGAATTTTAATGATGTGAATACTGACATCAACTGCATTAAAAAAGAATATTTAAGGATATCATTTTTCTAAACATCAATTTTAACATCCCTTATAATTAAAAATAATCAATTAATTTTATATTAAAATGCCTATAGTCATCCTTCTCACTGTATAACTAAAAGATAACTAGAGAGCAGGGATGATATCATATAGTTCCCCCTTCATAAATCAGGCTCTCATTTAGGAAAGCATTTTACAGCAAACTTACCCGTTAAGTACATGAATGCACCTTTTAGTTCATGTCATGTGGTTTATATTTAGATGAATCTTTTTCTCTTGTGTCCTATTTACTCTTGGGATTCTCTAATCAAAATCTCCATAGAAATAACTGGAGTCAGGTTATAAAGTGGCGAGGAAAGCCCCATCCATCCATGCCTTCCTGCTCTGTAATTGATCACCTCTTCTACCACACAACTAGTGAACAACCCTATTCTAACAGGGCCTGGGTTTGATCTGAGACTTCCTATACACTATGGGATTCCATAACCACTAAAAGCATGGATTCAAATCTTCATGCTTCCATTTATTGGCTTTTGTGTGAAATGCTTAACCTCTAGAAGCTTCCATTTACCCTTCTGTAAGTGAAGATAGCAGTTGTATTTACCTCAAACCATTATTCTGTGGCTTATATAAGAATGCATGCATAGCACTTAGCTTAGTGCATGGCATGTACAAAGTACTTAAGAAAAGTTATTAATATTCACTTTGTGGTGAAAGTAATCAATGAATTTTACCTGGAAGAAAGATATTGGCAATTTAAAAAGGTACATCTGGGGGGAAAGTATGTCTTGATAAACCAAATTATTATCTAAATGAGGGGTGTGAGGAGAGAGCTGTTTGTGGAGAACATGCTGAGTGGTCTATTCCTCTCATTATTTTTTTGTTTTTGGTTTTTGGGCCACACCTCGCAGTGCTCAGAAATTCATAAATTACTCCTGGTTCAGGGATCATATGGGATGATGGGAATCGAAACCAGGTCCATCCTGGGTCTGCCGTGTGCAAGACCCAACCACTCTACTGTCTTTCTGGTCCCCCCCCCCTTATTCTTCTTAACATATATCTCTTTTCTCCCTCACAAGGAATTAGTCAGGATTCTTCTTACCTCCTCCATAATACTAACATTTCAGAATTAATTCTGATTCTTGCATATGGAGCTTAATGTAATAAAAAGCTACAATAGGACAATAATTTACATTTGATATTGAAACATTCAAACCATCTTTTGTAAAGGTATATTATAATGAATAAAGGAGAAATTTATATAACCTGCATACATTGATTCAATTATAAGACATTCAATGGTCAGATAAATAGTATAGCATATAAGGCACTTGCTTTACACATGACTGACCAGGGTTCAATTCCCAGCATCTCTATTGTCATCCAAGTTTGCCAGTAGTGATCCCTAAACAGAGAGTTCAGAGTCAGCCTGCCAAGTGTGACCCCAAACAAACAAAAATCAAGGAACTGTTATAAAGGTGATATAAAATGACACTATGGAAGGGGCATCATCTCTTACTAGCTGAGTGTGACCTTGACATCCACCTAGTGTCAATATCCGCATCTATCAATTGATCTCTTTGGGGTGAATCAGTGTTTTGCACCATGTCCTCCCCAGAGGAATTATCAAGGATGTGAATGAAAGAGAATGACTGGAGAAGAGGAGGAGGAGCAAAAAAGTTCCCTTTTGAGGGCCCCACATTTGCTTTAATAGGCATGTTTCCTGATCATATCTATTAGCTTCAGTGTTTCAATAGTTTGAGCATGCACACTCAGAGGCTTGACTTCAAGGTTTCTTCCAACTCTAGCTTGCCAGTCCTTCCTGCACAATTTAAACACTAATCCTATGAAAAGAGAAGGCAATGCTTTCAGCCATGATGCCTCCACTCTTTCTGTGACAGCAAGGTCTGGAATGCTACCACTTCGTTGCTCTTTACAAGACTCTTAGAACATGCGGTTAATAGGTCCATTAAGGTGCTAGGATGCTGACAGCTCAGGGAATAGTTGGGAACCTGGCCCTGAAAGCAAGAATAGTGGCACTTGGTTTGGATGGCTGCACAAGTTTCCTGAATTACCTTTAAAGTTCCTGGAGTTGAAATTTTTTTGAGTGCACAGTACATTCCCCACCCCACCCTACCCCAGCACTTCAGAGAAGACATATTAAGAGGTTGTTTCTGGGAGCCGGGAGG
>PVKC010027831.1:0-15631 GCA_004027635.1 Crocidura indochinensis
AAAAAAAGAAAGAAAGAAAAGAATACAACTCCATTTAAAATAGTATCAAAAAACATCAAATACCTAGGAATGAGCCTTACAAGGGAAGTGAAGTACTTATACCAGGCAAAGTTCAAAACACTTCAGAAAGTAATTGAAGAGAATCTAAGGAAATGGAAGAACATCCCATGCTCATGAGTAGGTAGAATGAACATAGTCAAAATGACTATACTACCCAAACTCCTAAATAGATTTAATGCAATTCCCATCCAAATTCAGACATCATTCTTTAAAGACTTAGAAAAAAATCAATCATAAATTCATCTGGAACCACAAAAGACCCAGAATAGCCAAACACAAACTAAAAAACAAGAAGCTGGGTGGCATCACTTTACCTAACCTGAAGTTATACCATAAAGCCATAGTGATCAAAACAGCATGGTACTGGTACAAGGACAGAGCCTCAGACCAGTGGGTTAGAACAGAATTTCCAGACGTAAACCCCCAGATATACAGTCAATTAATATTTGACAAAAGAATCAAGAACTTGAAATGGGACAAAGAAAGTCTTTTCAACAAATGGTGTTGGTACAACTGGAAAACCACATGTAAGAAATTCAAAATTGACCCATACCTCACCCCATATGCAAAAGTCAACTCAAAGTGGATTAAAGATCTTGAAATAGACCCAAATCTATAAAGTTTATTGAGGAAAAAATAGGCAGAACACTTGAAGACCTATATATCAAAAAAGTCTTTAATAGAATGCCAATGGCAAGAACTTTAGCATCAAACATAAACAAATGGGACTACACCAAACTAAAAAGCTTCTGCATGGCAAAAGAAACCCTACTTAACACAAGAAGACTGTTAACTGAATGGGAAAAAAATGTTTGCACTCAACATGTCAGATAAAGGGCTGATATCCAGAATATACAAAGCACTCAGAAAGCTGAGACCCTCAAAACCAAATAAAGCCATAGAAAAAGGGGAGATGGAATGTATAGACACTTCTCTAAGGAAGACTGAAAGATGGTCAACAAACACATGAAAACATGCTCATCTTCACTCATCATTAGGTAACTCCAAATCAAGACAACAATGAGGTACCACTTTATACCAGTGAGGATGGTTCACATCAAAAGTAATGGGAACAATCTCTGTTGGCAGTGATGCGGCATGAAAGGCACTCTTATCCACTGCTGGTGGGAATGCCCCCTAGTCCAATCCCTATGGAGAACAGTCTGGAGAGTGCTCAAGGAACTCAGAATTGAGCTGCCATTTGATTCAGTAATTGCTCTCCTAGGTATCTACCCCCAAGTTGGAAGGACATTCATCCCAAAGTATGTGTGCACCCCACTATTTATCACAGCACTCAGTATAATAGCCAAGTCTTAGAATCAACCTCGATGTCCAACAACAGATGAATGGATCATTAAGATGCGATATCTGTACACATGGAATACTACATTGCAGTTAGAAATGATACAATCGTAGACTTTGCAGCAACCTGGATGAACCTAGAAAATATTATGTTAAATGAAGTAAGCCAGAGATGAAAGATAAACACAGAATGATAGCACTATTCTGAAGTACCTAGAATATACACCATATATACAACCAATACTCCATGATCAAATAATAGAGTGTAACAGGGTAGAAACTCCAAGTACCGTAATAATCAACATATATGGGGGAGTAGGGCCTAAAACAAGTGGAAGCCTCGAATACACATTATACCATAAAGAAACCAGCAACAGCAGAAACAACAGAATAGAGAAAACAGGTAAGTAATAAGGCTTTTTACTACAAAGGCCCATAATAATAACTATGGGATCTTAAGGGATCTGAACTCAGGTAAAGAATACAATTGGAAGTCACTGACTCCAACGGAAGCATTTCATAACAATATATTTTAATGCTTTAAGCTTACTATATTTAAAATAACCTCTGAGCTTGTCTCTTACAGGGGTTCTTGGACAACCTAAGGTAACACCATGGTGCTCAGTCACATTAGATAGCATATTCAGCTTGCATTATGAAAATGTCTTGATAAAACACTTTAACATAACCTTTATTTCTAGGTTATGTCCTCTTTTAGGACAGAAGTATGTGCCCAGCCAGACTACTGAAGCAGCAACTGTGACCCACAAACTTATACTACAGGGTCTACTCATCGAACACATTCAAGCAAACTAACATTCCCCTGCTCTTTCTCCTCTCTTCTCTCTACTTCTTTTTTCCTCACTTTTCTTCTACTCTTTCCTCTTCACTATCATCAGTTCAATCCTTGTCAAATAAAAACCAAACTGCTACCTCCTTATTTAGTAAAGGAAAGTTGCTATATAAGATGCTGTGGACAATGCTGCATAGGGTAAACACCTAGTACTCAGATGCGAAACCTATATGATGACCTATTGCTTTTTGTACTTTACATGTACTATACTTACCTATCTTGCTATACTCAGCTTATTTCTTGCTCTCCCCTCCTCTTATTCTAAAACTATACCTAAGCTAACTACTATATGTTTATATGTGGGCTCGACCACACTGAAATAGATCTCCTTGAGAGCCAAACCTAAATTGTAAACAACCCATACCTATAGTGTATATAGCCCTCCCATATAGTATCCCCTCTTCCAACTTCAGAAATTCGACTATCTCTTCACCTTCCAATTCCAACCCAATTTCCCACCTTATTAAAACTCTTCACCCTCAGTTCTTAATCCATTAGGCATCAAGACCAACCTCCTACCTCAATGAGCCAGTACACAGAACCCAAGCAAAGGGATACCCACTCAGACCCACACCTCAACCCTGGTAAAAAAAAAAAATACAACCAACACCCTTACTGACTCATGCTGTGTGGCCCTCCTTCTTACCTCCCCCTAAGGTGGACTGTTGTTCATTACAAGACTTAGTTCCAAAAGGATCCCCACTGCAAGTATTCTACCCAAGACCTCTCTGCTGCAAATCTTTTCTCAATCTCAAGAAGGCCAGGGGGTGAGATGAAAATACACCCTGGAGCCCACACCCCACAAGAAAATCTCAAAACAATGGGGAAGAAAAAAAAAAGACAATGGGAAAGCCTATATTTCCTTCATAAGTTTAAGACCTATGCAATATTACCACTTAATCTGTTTTTCCCCAAATGTAAGGTAGTCTCCTGCATTACTTTGTTCTTTTTTATTTTTAAAAATTCATCTTAAAACTTCTCTTTTCTTTATATATATATATATGTGAGCATATATATTTTAAATTTTAGTCTAGTTTCTGTTTCCTTCTCTTTCCACCCCCAAATGTACCAGCAATATAATGTAGTACTATCTCTTCCTTCCAAGGCATACCAAAAAAAGGAGGGGGGAATCTTACTTATAAAAACAAGCTCTTATCTACTAGGGATAAAAACTCATACTTTTTTTTTTTTTTTGGTTTTTGGGTCACACCCGGCAGTGCTCAGGGGTTACTCGTGGCTCCATGCTCAGAAATTGCTCCTGGCAGGCACGGGGGAATCATATGGGGGACCGAGATTCGAACCGATGACCTTTTCCATGAAAGGCAAACGCCTTACCTCCATGCTATCTCCCGAGCCCCAATTCATACTTTTTTATGATACAGGGGCACCTCCCACCTTGAACATATGTCATGTGGACCCAACTTAGACCCCAGATGATTAGACACTGTCCAGCCTTGAACCCTGAATCCCAGACATAGAAATGACACAGTTCTCAACAATAGCTTCAGTAACCTCCCCTCCGGTTCTTCCTTAATACTGCTCTGGCACCAACATGGGCCAGTTCTAATATGATATCCTGACAATGAGAAAATGGGATCAACTTGATCTAAGAACTTCACCATCTAACAATAAGACAAAATCAGAAGACTTGTCACCCTTTGATCTGTGCAAAAGCCAAGATCACTATCTACAGATGACTGACTGTGACAACCATGACTGAGCGAAATGTATTGTGAGAGCAACAAAAAAGCCCTAGTCTAGGTTTTGGTCTACAATCTATACAACATCCAAGATCTCTAATTCCAAAGGTCTGACTGGCACAATTGCAAGTGAATGGGTCTTTTGGAAACATAATGAAAAACTCTATCCCTGGGATCAGCGCAATAACCAAGACCACCAACTAAAGAAGATGGATTATAACGACAGTGAAGATACAGAACTTCTAGAATGACAAAGAAAGTCTTCATCATAAGCTGGACCCGTGCAGATACCAAGATCTCTTGATATAGAGATCTGATTTTATCACCCATGATGAAGTTGAAGCCTTCCACACACCACAAAGGCACCGAGGGGAGAGTAAATGAACATGCAAGGAGTCTATAGTTATTCCCATGACAGTTTACTTCAAAGGAGGAGAAACCCTGTAGCTTTTAGGCCAAGGGAATTTCTGTGGGGGGAGGTCGAACCCCTTGCTGGTGGTCTGTGAATCCAAAAGTAACTCCCAGAGAGAAAGATTAAACCTCATTCTTCTGTCCTCCTTCTGGAGGAGACCCCAACAACAAATTCACCACAAATAATTTACTTCAGACAAATAATTTAGGGACCAAAGGTTTGGTCAAGAAAGTTTTTTATCAGTCTGACAACAGCTCAATCAACCCTCAGACTCAGCCATCAGCTCTGGCAAAAAGCCTCCATAGCCTCCCCCACAAGCTCTTTGTTTCCTTTCTTAATCGCCCTCACCTGGAAGATCCAGGTGGGACGACAGGCAAAAACAACTTCACAAAAATTACACTGCTGCTCACAGCATAGGATGACCCAAACAAAGTAAGAAGAGCAATCCCAAATGCTTTCATGGACTTAAAATTGTCTGGCAGAGAATTTCATGCTTTTAGGATTTCATTTTCAGAACTGCTAACAGTGATTTTATTTGTCACCCTTTCACACTCAATATGTTCAAGAGCCACACACAGGTCATTGAATTTGCTTTTCCAGATAGAGCTGTCAGGCATGTTACATATTTATTTTTAATTACTTGCTCCAACAAAAGGAATGGCAAATGGAAGTATCAGAAATCAATAAAAAAATCAATTTGTGATGATTGACTGGCTAAATGATTTTAACCAATATAAGACATTAGTTCATTTTTTAAAATATATAAAATTCAAATATATATAAATCCTTTAGCAAGCAAGAAGTAAATATACCTTTTCATTGTTTCAGAGGGCAACCATCTGCACCATTATTGAGTGCCTTACTCAGCCACGTGGTGGGAAGTGTGTTTTGGCCTTTCAAGAAGCTTTTAATGCTTCTTGCAAAGCTAGTTTCAGGGTTATGAATTTTTAAGCTATTGCCTGTTGATAAAGCTCTGTATAGTGCCTTCAAATCTGAACAGTAATCTAGTGGATAGTATTCTTTTTTTTAAATTCCAGTAGTTCCATTTCCAAATTTTGAATATCCAACCACTGTAAGCAGGACAGATCAAGATCTTCAAATGTGGACTTTTCTGGGGAATTTATAAATGAAAGAGTTGTCTCCATCTTACGGAACTGAGAAAATCGTTTACTAAAATTCTCCTTTGCTTCGGCTACAATGGTGGAATATGCTTTGTGGACTTCCTGTTGTTTTTATGACTGTCCACAAATGTTGTAGAATTCTCCAAATGTATTTTTAGGTTGGAAAAATATTTTAACTGTCCACTCTCAAGGTCTTTTTCAAAAACATGCAATTTTCTCTCAAAAGCTTTAATGACACTAAACATACTTTTTGCTGTTTTTCCCATGCCTTGTAATTTTTTGTTTAGTACAAAAAAAGTGGTTAGCAAAATCTGTAAAGAACATGAGGTTGGAAAGCCAAACCATGTTGGTGAGTTATCTAAATTCATTTTAGCAAACATTCAAATTTTTTTCTAGTAAGTGGATGCTAAATCTGGTAAATAATTTGACTTTTTATATTTTTGGTTTTTGGGCCACCCCAGCAGCACTCGGGTTACTCCTGGCTCTGCACTCAGAAATTGATCCTGGCAGGCTTGGAGAACCAGATGGATCACAGGAATTAAACCCAGGTTTGTCCCAGGTCAGCCATGTGCACAAGGCAAATTCTTTACCAGATTCAGCATCCATTTGTTTCAGTCAGCAACAAATCTGAAATGTCTTAGGATGGTAACTTACAAAAAGCACTATAAATCAGTGTTTCTTGGCCATCTTTTCTATCTAAAGTCCACTTTTGCCCTTGTTTCCTTCTTGTGGTTCCCCTGTCCTATCAGATAACCATTTAGTCTTATACCATGGCTTCAAATTTACATGAATTTCACCTGTGGACCTCCCTATAACTTCCTAGGGACCCTCAAGTGAGAAATATAGCTAAGGACCACAATGAAATTAAATAAAAATGAAGGCTCACCTGTACGATGTCCAAAACCATGCCGGCCGAGACTGTTCCAAAACCAGCAAGCAAAAATGGCAAAAGTATTTGCAATGCCATGACACCACTGGACTCTTTGGGTAATTTTTGATTTGTTTCTACAATCACATCTTTGTCTCCATCAGTAGAGAGATCTTCATCCTGCAGCATGGCGGTAGTCTCTGACACCTCCCTCCTGTCACAGTAGTTGTAACTGGCATAGTCATCGTACTTAGGATTGCAGCTGGGGGGTGCATGCCCATTACTGCCATGGAAAGGCTGCTCTGAGAAGCTGTGGTAGTCCATGTGCTGCTCAGACCGATTATTAAATGTCTGTATGGCCGTGGACAATCCATCTTGCCAGACACCATTTGCCTTTTTGTGCCGATCTTCCTGGTTTTTCTGGTAAATTACTGGAACCATACTCAACAGTAAGTTCAAAAATTTATCAGACTGAATTATATTTAAACTTAAAGTCCAGTCTACAAAGCCTCTTCCACCACAGGAACCACCACTTGTTTGATTGATAATAGATCTTACTTTACTATTAGTCATATTGTCATCGCAAAGGACCCTATCCTGCTTAGAGTTCAAGCTTCATGTGCCATAGCAGATAAATTGGACCACACAAAACAGGTTAATATTAAGACGACAACTTCATTTTGTAGAAAATAATGTTTTGGCAAATGAAAAGTGTTTAGAAGTTCCACTGAGGAATTATTTCTAGGAAAAAGAAAAGAAAAAAATTTTAGAAAGCAGATTACTTCAAGACTGTAGTTTTTTATAATTAAAGGCATAAAATTCCTATGTTCAGAAACTAACCCAAGGTTATGGATACTATAATTTGTGGACTTAAAACCCAACTTCTTATGACCCCAAAATAGAGAGCTGACTTTTGTGCTCAATCATGAGTAAAGTACTTCTTGGCTTTGCAGAATTCATGTGATTAATATCTATATAATGTCAATTGTCTCTGAAGTTCTAGAGAGAAAATTGTTTAAAGTGGTGGCTTATATTACTCTAGAGATTTCTCAGAGTCAAATTGCTCCCATCCTTTACCTAAATCAATTCACAACAACACCAGGTGTGGCCTAAAAGAAAAAATATATATATTTGTATTTGTATTTTTGTATTGTTTTGTTTTGTTTTGTTTCAGCCACACCCGGTGGCACTCAGGGGTAACTCCGGCTATGCACTCAGAAATCGCTCCCGACTTGGGGGACCATATGGAATGCTGGGGGATCGAACTGCAGTCTGTCCAAGGTTAGCACATGCAAGGCAAACTCCCTATTGCTTTCCCCACCACTCTGACCCCAAAAATACAAATATTCTTAATCAACTTTATTTTATGCCATCAATAACAAGCATAAAAGTCATGCACACTTAGTGCAGCTCAGACCCACAGTCCTAGAGCAGAGCCCTGACAAGTCAGTCAGTCACCTGTTCTCTCTAAATATACTGAAGGCAGGGCTGGAGATGCAGCTCAGAAGCAAGTTTGCCTTGCTCCTATGAATTCTTGGGTTTAATGCCCAGGACGGGAAAAATAGATATTCAACTAAGAAACACAGGTTTTTACGGTAGTTCCTCGGAGATGGGCGCTGACCATATACTTCACACCTCTTTATCCTCATGGGCCTAAAGTTTCCAGCTATGTATCTTGTATATTTAGGTCTGTTGTGCATATGTAAGAACACCAGCATCAAGAAGTTGGCACTGATATGGTGAAGGGCCCCACCCCCTTGCTGGATTTTGTCCATCCACTAAGCTAGACAGAACAGCATCTGCCATTCTGTTCCTTTTAATGACAGTAATTATGTTCTTCAGTATGTGTTGTCAGTCCCTCTGACTATCCGCCTTCTTCTTGAATAGGAAGACAGGTAACAAGGAGCTTTCAAAGAAGAGACTTTGTAAAGGATAACTGGGTGATGTGGCTGGCTCACTGACTTCACCTTTCTTTTTGTTCTTTCCTTTTCCAACTGCAGGAGTCTCAGAATGCAGAGGAGTCTCAAATTTTTTTGCTGGGGAACCGTAAAAACACAAAATACTAGGGGCCAAAGAGATAGCACAGAGGTAGGGCATTTGCCTTGCATGCAGCCAGGTTCCAGTTCGATTCCCAGCATCCTATGTGGTTCCCTAGCCTGCCAGGGGAGATTTCTGAGTGCAGAACCAGCAATGATCCCTGAGCACTGCTAGGTGTGGCGCAAAAACCAATAAACAAATAAAGTTAAAAAAATTCCAGGGGCTAGAGATATAGTACAGACGTTGGTAAGGTGTCTACTTGCATATGGCAAACCCGGGTTCAATTCATGATCCCCCAAGCCCACCAGGAGTGAGCTCCAAGCACCATTAGGTGTTGCCCACAAACAAGAAAGACTTATGGGCCACTAAGACAGTGCAGATGGTTCAAGCCACACGAACTTGCAACTTATCCCTGTTCAATCCTCAACATTATAGATTTACCAAGCATCACTAGATGCAGCCCTAAACTGACTTCCACCTTTGGAGATCCAAAACAAAAACACAGATTCTACACCCCCACTCCAACCAACTCAGAATATCATTGAGAGCTCATCAAGCTTTGACTTTTTCTGAAAAGCTTCCCCAGTGATACTGGTGAAAACATACTGTGAACTCACACTGAGCATCAAATCCAACTTGTAGATGAATAGTCATGAATAGATGCCATTTCTACCACATGAGCCCAATCAGTACTGATAAAGTCAGTGTTTAAAGAACATCTAGGACCATGTGCTTAAATAAAAATATCCTTATAAAAATAAAATTTAAAAATAGAAACAAAGGGGGCCCGGGAGATAGCATGGAGGTAAGGCGTTTGCCTTTCATGCGAAAGGTCATCGGTTCGAATCCCGGTGCCCCATGTGGTCCCCTGTGCCTGCCAGGAGCAATTTCTGAGCATGGAGCCAGGAGTAACCCCTGAGCACTGCCGGGTGTGAACCAAAAAAACAACAACAACAAAAAAATAGAAACAAAGAACATATAGGAAATGGAAATTGTGCCCAGAGTGAAGCCAAGAAGAAGGCAGAGAAGACTGATATAAAGGGGCCCACACCACAGCTCCCGAGCCTCTGGCTGCAATTTCCCCCCTCTAGGTGAGATTAATTTCTACTAAGTCACTCCCTTCCAGTTAGGCACCATCAGACCTCCAGTTAACCTCTAACATGATCACTAGCCCACACCACGCTCCTGAAGCAAGTCGTTGGCTGTATAACAGATCTACTCAGCAAATTATGCACCTCTCACAGTTACACTTCCTGTCATTCAGTAATGATGAACTGAGGGGGAAAAATGATCAAGCCCAACCTAATCCCTCAGAATTTTTCAGGGACGTTAACTGTAAAGATTTACCCCTAGCACAGCAGAAACACGAGAAGAACCAATGGGCAAAAGACACAGAAGCTCACCAAAGCTCAATGAGTTAACACATTGACACAGAGGCACAACCAGCACTAACCATCCTTGGAGAATGTATTGTATTGTATACATGGTTTAAATTTATTTACACAGGTTAAAATCCTATA
Organism: Crocidura indochinensis; assembly: GCA_004027635.1. Taxonomy (NCBI): domain Eukaryota; kingdom Metazoa; phylum Chordata; class Mammalia; order Eulipotyphla; family Soricidae; genus Crocidura; species Crocidura indochinensis. The sequence goes on from PVKC010027831.1 coordinate 9,874, forward strand.
ACAACCAATTATCATTACCTGACTATCACTGATTTATTTTCTGATTACTCCATTTGCACCTCTAAGTTTTGTTGGAGCAATCAACAAGAAATCAATTTGCTATATGCCTGCCATAGGGGCAGACAAAAGGGTGGGAGGGAGATATTGGCGGCAGGAAAGGCACACTATTAGTGAGACTGATGTTGGAACACTTTATGCCTAAAACAACTTTTTATGTTTTATTGTTATAAATATATTACATCATATAATTGTTATATGTTATATATAAAAAAGCTGTCCTATTATGAACAACTTTGTAAATCACAGTGTCTTGGTAAAAAGCTATTTTTCAAAAAATAAGAAGACCAGGGCCAGAGTGGTTGTGCTGTGGTAGGGCATTTGCCTTGCACACGGCTGACCCAGGATGGACCTGGGATCGACTCCAGTGTCTCATATGGTTTCCCAAAAGCCAGGAGCGAATTCTGAGCACACAGCCAGGAGTAACTTCTGAGCGTAATTGGGTGTGGCCAAACAAACAAACAACAACAAAAAAAGACCAGAAGAGTTGAATCTCCATTGTAATGGAAGGCTCAGTTATATTCTTAACATTCCAACAAGTCTAGTTTACAGAGGATCCAGGCATGCTGGCTAACAGCAGTTTCTTCCCCACAAAGCAGGATCCAGCTGGAGTGATAGCAAAGAAGTAGGTCATTTGCCTTGCACTCAGCTAACATGAGACAGACCTGGGTTTGATCCCTAGCATCCTATACGGTGCCCCACTAGGAGCAATTTCTGAGCACAGAGTCAGAACTAACCCCTGAGCACCACCAGGTGCCCAAAACAAAACAAAGCAGAATCTGAAAACTATCCTATGTAGAAATACAAAGAAATGTAGATAACCAAGAAAGGAAAGTATCTGTGCTAACCATCATTGAGGCCCACTTGAAAACACACGATGCATACTTAGAAACTTGAGCAGCTCACACTAAATAAAAAAAATGGAAGGGAGGGGCCGGAGAGATAGCACAGTGGTAGGGCCTTGCACATGCTGACATAAGATGGACCTGGGTTTGATCCCCGGCATCTCATGTGGTCCCCCAGGCCAAGAGTGATTTCTGAGCATCACTGGCTGTGGCTCAAAAAACAAAATAAAAAATAAAAAAAGGAAACGAAAAATGGAAGGGAGAGAATTTCCCAAGACAGATAATTTCTCAGAAATTTATAGCTAAGCATATAAACTTAACCAAGTCAGCAGGCAGCACCTATTGTCAAGGCACAGCCACTGTGTGTGATACAAAGAGATCACTCAAAGCCTTGAAGTAAACTTAAAGAATTGGGGCTGAAGAGATAGCATGGAGGTAAGGCATTTGCCTTCCATGCAGAAGGTCAGTGGTTCGAATCCTGGCATTCCATATGGTCCTGGAGCCTGCCAGGGGCGATTTCTGAGTGTAGAGCCATGAGTAACCCCTGAGTAACCCCAGGTGTGACCCCCCCAAAAAAAGAATAAATCCCCACCTGCAGAAAGGAAATCTTGTCTGGAATTTGGCCCATTCTATCCCCTCAACCAACTGGACATTTAGGTGCACTGCTAACCTATAAACAACAAAAGAAAGCAAACACAAGTAGAGGACCAGAACTGCAGGTGAATGAAGCCTCCAGTACTATCCCTGGCATGAAAACAACACACAAATGATCACAACAGTGGATATGCACCTTTGTTGTTTAGTATTTCCCCCATTTTAATTAATAGTATTTCTACTTGGGGGCTGGAGCGGTGGCGCAGTGGTAAGGCATCTGCCTTGCATGCATGCAGCTGACTTAGGACAGACCTGGGTTTGATCCCCAGCATCCCATATTGTTCCACAAGCCTACCAGGTGTGATTACTGAGTGCAGAGCCAGAAGTAACCCCTGAGCACCACCAAGTGTGACCCCAAAACAAAACAAAACAAAACAAAGAAAAAAGAAACAGAGAAATCTATCAGCCTCAGACTTTACAATGGCATGTGGTTCAAGTAGAACCCAAAACCTTCCCTGGAACTTCATGTATTCAGTAAAGGCTTACTTTTCCTGAATATGTCCAGATACTGGGTTTGCATAATGAACAAAACTAGCTCTGTTTTATGCCTAATGGATTTCGCCTTTGAGGAAAATCAGTCAGTTTAAGAACAAATAAAATAATGAGATGATCTGTGCTAGGAATGGAATAGTTGGTTTAGGAAAAAAAGAGTAACTTATAAACTACCTTGGAAGGGGAAAATACCTCTGGCAGTTTTCTAACTGCCCTTTAGAATGAATAACATGTTTCTGAAGCTATTGCTATATATTATACAACCTGCCCCCTCACCATCACACCACAGAGAAGTGTTATGCAACATACCTTTTAAATTTACCTCCTTCCATCCATACAGACATGATGCAGGGAAACACCCACAGCGTCTCCCCACCAGGCCCTATCAAAACAGGACCAAATTCCTCAAACCATAATCCTTCCCAGCCCAGCCCAAGAAAATTCATCACGATTAGGAAATTAATTCATGCTATATCAGGGAGTGCCAGATTGGACATCGTATGCCCAGAGGACACTACAATTTACCCTGGAGTATGCCCTTACATGTTAGAAACTGGCGTGTGGGCCCACCACCCCCAGATACTATGGGTTTTGATTCTTGTCAGAAGTTCCCGCAACAAAAAGAATATATCAATAACCATTGATGTCATTGACTCAGATTCAATGGGAGAAATCATTGTAGTTATTAATGTACCAGTTGTGTGGACCTTTAAAAAAGGGGAAGCAATTGCCCAGATCGTGATGGTGCCTTATGTCAAATGTGGGAACTCAGATTAAAAAAAGAATTGGAGGTTTTGGAAACACCGATCCAGGTGCTGCTCACAACCCACTCATGGCTCTGGTTACTACATTAAAAGATGAAACCCCAATGATCAAACTTCAGTTGGAAGGGCGACCTTTTCTGGGCATGCTAGACTCTGGTGCTCAAGTTACCGTAATCTCTGATAAAGAATGGCCAGAAAAATGGCCTCTCCAGGAAATCCTGTATTCTCTGGAAGGAGTAGGAGGTTTAAGTTCTTGTTTGTTGAGTACGAGGACTATGGTGTTTTATGGCTCAGAAAATCAAATAGCTATAATCAGACCTCACATGGGCCCATTTTCACCATCCTTGTGGGACCGTGACCTACAAAAACAGTGGAAGGCAGAATTCCATATCCCATTAGCTCCAGAAGCACCTAAACCTTCTCTTGATTTAAAAACCCAAATTTTTTTTTGTTTTTGTTTTTTTTTTGTTTTTGGGCCATACCCAGTGACGCTCAGGGATTACTCCTGGCTATTCACTCAGAAGTTGTTCCTGGCAGGCACGGGGACCATATGGGGAACCGGGGGATCGAACCGAGGTCCATCCTAGGTTAGCGCAGGCACCTTACCTCCAGCGCCACCACCCAGCCCCCAAAAAACCAAAATTTTTCGTAGGGACCACTGCCATAAAAACCCATCACCAATAAAAATAAAATGGAAATCTGACGAAACAATTTGGACAGGTCAGTGGCCCCTTAAAACTGACAGAATTAGTGGGGGAACAGCTAAGTTTAGGACATATTGAACCATCTTTTTCTCAATGGAATTCGTCTATATTCACTATAAAAAAGAAATTCAGCAAATAGAGACTTTTGATGGATCTTAGAGCTGTGAATTTATCCATGATGTCAATGGGCAAATTGCAGACTGGTTTACCATCACCTGTAGTTATTGCAAAGGAATGGCCACCAATTATAATTGATCTGAAAGACTGCTTCTACCATATTCCTATTCATCCAAATGATAAAAAAAAAATTTGCATTTTCAGTTCCTTCTCTCAATAATACTCATCCCTACAGACATTTTCAATGGACCGTTCTCCCCCAGGGCAGAATTCCCCAACAATGTGCCAGTTTTTTGTAGATAAGGTTTTGAGCCCTGCTCAAGAAAAATTTCCTCAAGCCATAATAAAGATTATACAGATATCTTGCTCACAATGAACAATGAAACAGATTTACAAGACTTATACTCTTATGTTATTGACTGTTTAAAATATCAGGACTAAAAATAGCATTAGAAAAAATACAGACAATGTCACCGTATCAATATTTGGGTTTTATTTTGGACCAAATGTCAATATTTCCACAAAAATTTCTATCAAAAAATAAACCTCAGAACACTTAATGATTTTCAGAGACTTTTAGGTGACATAAATTGTCTCTGCCCTGTGCTAGGAATCCTGAATGCAGAGTTCTCAAATCTGTTTAAAACTTTGAAGGGTGATCCTGCTTTAGATAGTCCAAGAAATTTAACAACAGCTGCCAAAAAAATGAATTGGACATCTTCTTGAGCAGATTACAAAAATCATTTCTCTTAAGATTCATCCCAGGAGAAAGGTATTTCTGTTAATCTTCCCTACAATAGAAACCCCCCACAGTGGCGTTGATGCAACAAGCAGGACAGTTGAAATTGGTGTATTTACATAACAAACAGCCTTGCTCAATTCTCTCCTACTTGCAACTGATTTCAGAGATTACCTGAGTCTCGCCTTGATGATGATCTCTGAAATCAGGACCAATGGCTCAAGGAAATAAAACTGCCCTATACACAAATGCACGCCGTTTACATGTGAATTACCAAATTCCGTGGAGGCAGGCTAGAAAAATCATAGAAAACTGCAACATTTGTGCACCATTAACAACAACAACAACAACAAAAAAAAACCTCACATAGCAGGAGCAAACCCAAGAGGCTTACGGTCTAACAAACTTTGGCAAATGGATATAACTCAAACAGATTTATTTCCAAGAAAACCTTATCTTCATGTTGTGGTGGACGCATACATATTCTTGGTTTATGTGGGCAATCCCTGTCTTCTCAAAAGTCTAAGACTGCTTGTAGTTTTCTTTTACAATGTTTTTCTGTGATGGGTATTCCATATTCTATAAAAACTGATAATGGGCCAGCCTATATTAGCAAAACTTTAGAATTTCTTTGTAAAGAATGGCAGGTAAGACATCTGAAGGGGATTCCTTACAATTTTAGGGGACAGGCCATTGTAGAAAGGACTCACAGAACCTTAAAATCTGTCTTAACTTGGCTCCAAAATATAGGAAACTCATGCTACATGAACTCAGTATATTGCAATACCTGTATAATATTTCAGACTTGATTCAGTATTTTCATCAAGATCATTATAAAAAGGATATTAACAGGAAAAATCCAATGGAGCATGAGGGTAAATTAGCGGAAGAATTAGGTCAGCTCATAGAAATCAAGGGAAATGGATATCATAGATATATTAACCCTGAAAACTTCAAACTAACAATTAGTTTACTTAATGACCAGTTCGCTGGACACAATCAGCAGGATCCACACGAACTACTGATGTTTCTAATAGAGGGACTACATCAGGATTTGCTTACTGTAAATCTAGTGACAGATAAAACTATACATCTTATGGAAAATGAAAATTATAAACAATCTACTCCAGAACACCAAAAGGCTCATAAATCTATTATTTATGATCTCTTTCAAGACAATTCAAATCTGTAGTACAGTGTCCCCCGTGCCACCAAAAGTCTAAGGTTTATGAGACATTTGTTCATTTGTCTCTGGCTGTCACATCTACAGATAAATGTACATTACAGGAATGCCTCTTTGAATCTATTTTTTTTTTTTTTTTTGGTTTTTGGGCCACACTCGGTGATGCTCAAGAGACTTATACTGCTGTTTCCTTCTTTGTTTAT
>PVKC010027832.1:0-15582 GCA_004027635.1 Crocidura indochinensis
TCTGAATTTGCCAGAAATAATTTCTGAGTGCAGATCCAGGAGTAATCCCTGAGAACTGATGAGTTTGAACCAAAAATATAATAAATAAATAAATACATAAATAAACAGCTTTGAACTATTCCAAGCCTAGTTGTTGATATTATGGCTGAAATAGATCCTGAAAAATAAATATTGTTCTAATTTTGCCCAAAAGTAATACTTGAAGTTTTCAATGATGATATCAGTGTTTTATGCAGTGCTACAAATGATGATTTTGTCAAGGAATGTCATTAGGTATCATATTTTATAGATATAGCTTACCAGAACAGAAAGTCTATTGAAATAGTATTGAAAAGTATAGCTTGTATTGTATTTAGATTTCTTTGACTCAGTCTTAAATTCAAGAATTGCTTTGTATGTTGTTTTCTGTAATATAATATGTTTTTTCTCCAAAATTCATTTTCAAATGATTGTTGAATATTATTGTAGAAGTAATTTTTATAAGTTAACTTTTTACATTTTTATTTTACTCTACATAGTTCTTTCTAAGGAAAAAAATGGCTTTCCTGTAAGTCAATATCTTGTTTTAAAATATTCTCCACTTTTATTAAATAGCTTGGAGTCTTTGTTGATGATTTTGTGGATTTTTCTTTTGGAGATTAACAAAAATAACATTATTTGAGGCTTGTTGAGCTTAAGCTATGTGATATATATGTGGTAGATGTTTTATTTATAGAATATAAACTGAGAAATTGTAATGTCATAAAAACTGCTTAAATGAAGTATAGAAACCCCAGAAAGAGAATAAAAAGCAAAGGCACATACAAAGTTTTATAAATTTTAAAATACTAAATGCAAATTTAGTAGGGTCTTTTAATGATGTTTCTTTTCCCAGTTAGAATTTCATCTACATTTTATGTTTAAAATATATACATTAATGTTTTTCTCAGAAAGAGAAAAAGAAGAAAGAAGAAAGGAAGAACAACTGAAGCAAGAGAAACGAAGGAAGAAACTTGCATATTAATTTTAACTTTTGTATTTAGTTCCAGTTTCTTTAAAATTAAAATTTAAAGATAACTTGAAAACAAAGGAAGCAAGTTTAGAGTATCACCAGATTAAAGATATTTATCTCAGTGACACTATATTCAACCACATCACACATTTTCTAGAAAAATCTCCTTTTCTTATCCTTAAAACTTTGCTGTTTTTCAACAGTTTTCAGAGTAATTACCACTAATTTTTGTACACATACTTTTTCTTTTTATATAGACATTTTATGTAATTGCCACAATAAGCAAAATTGACATATCAGGGTTCAGAGTAAACAACTGAGTTTCAGTAGCATAAAATTTCAATCCCAACTCAGTCTCCAGAGCATAAGTGTGTGGGCATGCCAGACAGTAGCCTATTGGCCATGGTATTCAGAATACCATGACGGTTCATCACAATATTTGATATATTTAAAAAATAATGAGATCAAAGTCAGAGACTTGTGAAATCAGAATCAGCTTAGATGCTTGTGTTATCTTAAACACATAAATCATTAACCAAAAATATGACAAGTAGATGTTGCTAGTGTCCTTTCTGTTTCAAAGATGAAACTCATTATTTGCTCCACAGTGTCTTTTGCAGACTTACTTTCTAATAACAGATTGAGAGTGCCTACATTGAAGAATTAAGAAAGACAACGGTTCTGAAAATATCAATATAATTGTCCAAGGATCATTCTTCCCCCTTGCCTCAATTTTCCCTCTCTGCCTACTTTGCAAATGCTACATATAAATTAGTGTCATTCTTCAGGGAGCTCACAGGGATATCAACTTGCTGCTAGAAGTCTACTATAGAAGCTATCAAAGAGGTGTTTGATAGGGAGAGACACAGAGCCCTACAAATATATTGAAGAAAGCACTGGGTGCAATCTTGAGAAATTCTGGATTATTACATCAGTTTATTCAAAGAAACCACATCTTAATTAAATATTAAATATGACTTAAATTAAGCAAGACGTTCAAATAGAAAAGGCAGTATGAAGTTGGCTGAAGTCACTATTTAAACTTTCTCAGTTCCCAAGACTTATTCTCAGATGTGGTATATGGTTGATACTAAATTTCATCTTTGATTTTTTTAATTGTTTGCTTTTGAGTCACAACTGGTTGCACTTAGGGCTTATTTCTGGCTGTTCTCAGGGATTGAACCCAGTTGGCATCATGCAAGACAAATGCCCTAGCTTCTGTATTATCACTCAAGCCTAGAAAGTTATCTTCAAAATTATTGATCTGGAAGCAAAATTACAATGGGAATATTATCCAATAGAATCATATTAAGTCATGAATGTATATGCAATGTTGAAATGTAATAGGGGGTCCAAATCTTAAAAGATCTTGAATGTCCCTTGAAGGTTTAGGTTTGAACTTCATGTCTGAGGAAACAGGCACAAGCTACCAAAATGTTTTAATTTAGAGAGTGCCAAGAGCAAAATTCATTCACAGGTATAGATCTGACAACCCATCGAAAAATATTAACTAGGAGATAATTTTAATCTAGAGAATATATTAGCATCTAAACCGAAGTAGGCCAGCTGAAACAGAGAGGAAGGGATTAAATGGATTTCATCATTTAAATGACTAAATTTTTTATCGAGAACAAAAATTAATAGTGTGTGGGTAGTCACATATTTTTCTTTCTCCTTGATCATAAATTAGAAAAATGGCAACTAAAGAAAAATGTCATTAAAAAAGACCAGTATTCATACTGTTATTTAAGCAAGTTGCAGGTTATTATTGAACTATTTTCAATCATATGTTTCCCCATCCATTTACTTAATAAATATTCATTGGATATTCTCTTTGAGTCAAACATTTCAACCAGTGGTACAGTGTGACATAAATATTGGACAAAATAAAAAAAAGATCTGGACAAATTTTCCCTCACTATCATGGTAATTGACACTTCCCCTATCAGGACACTAAGTCTATTTTCTCCCATTGGACTTCCCAAATCTCATGCCATAAATAGGGTTCTAAGACTTGGTCTCCCATTGTGACTTTTCTATATTCCTTCTGGGAGATTGTATGACCTTATAGTCCTGAAGTAATTCTGCCTGAATAGTTTGTGATTTCTTGAGAAAATGACCACTCTCTTTGTTTAGTGTACACCTTCTTTGTTTAGTGTACAAACACTAATAAGCGCATATTTAGGAGTAAAAAGTAAATCAAATGTTTCAACACAGAAAGTTTTATCTTCCATTCTAAATATGAGATCTTTCATAGGTCAAAACATTTTCTAAACTGGCATTAACTTAGCCCCTTCTGCTCAGGAAGTTCAAGGCCATTACATGTTAACATTTTGTATTTCTAGTTTCTACTTCTAGATTAAAAAAAATCAGTCACATATGGTTAGCTAAACTCATTTGTAAAAACTTGGCATGTGCTCAAACCATATTCAAAACTTATGTCATATTTGAAGACACAAATAAAATCTATTTTACAGAGCCTCCCCTTCTTTGGTTGAATTTTTGGAAAAGTTCTCCCACGATGTGAACTTCTATAAACTATTCTAACTTGAATCTGTGTATCATGATTTGGTTTAATTTTTATATACATTCTATTTTTAAAAGCCATAATATTTCATGAAGCAGGGGTCTTATGTATGTGTAGAAATAAAGGAAGTATGTAGATACCAAAGTATCACAGGAAATGACATGTATTACTCTTTACTTGTTAGATTCCAAGTAAAAACAAATCTCTTAAAGATGTCCTAGGCTTGATCTTCAAGCCATATTCTTCCTTGAACATGTATATCACTTTTGTCTTTGTGCATCTTTACTTGCTTGTGTTTTTTCACTCTGGAGGAGCCCATGCTTTCTCTTTTTCTCATTTCACTTTATGTATTATATATGTATTTATTTATTTATTATTTATTATTGGATTATGGGACACACCTGGCTGCACTCATGGGCCATTCCTGGCTCTTCACTCAGAAATCACTCCTGGCAGGCACATGGGAACATATGGGATGTCGGGAATCAAACCAAGGTCCATCCTGGGTAGGTAACATACAAGGTAAATGCCCTACAATTGTGCTGTTAGCCCAGCCCTCTCTTTTCACATTTTTCTTTTCTCTTTTTTTTTCTTTTATTTTGTTCGTTTGTTTTTGGGTCACACCCGGCCGCACTCAGGGGTTATTCCTGGCTCTATGCTCAGTAGTCACTCCTGGCAGGCTCGGAACCATATGGGATGCCGGGATTCGAACCAATGCCCTTCTGCATGAAAGGCAAAAGCTTACTTCCATGCTATCTCCCTGGCCCCTCTTTCACATTTTTCTAAGTAAGTTTCAATAAAAGCTATCTTGCTTAACTAATAAATAAACAAAAATGAATATATTCCATATATTAACTTCTGCCTTTAATACACATTACACTGTATCCTTCCTCTCTATAACCTTAGAATTAAATGTTCTAATGGTTTAAATTTTTTCTGTACTATCAAACTCTATGTTCCTCATTTTATTATTATGACAAATTATCTTGGTAATATATTAATGGCAATGAGAAGTTAATGAGTAGGAACTTATATTTTATATTTTTAGCAATTAGTACTTTGGATATTTTTTCTAAGCACATATTCCACTTAAAATCTGGTGCTATAATTTGAATAGAAATACTCATATTCTATTTTTTTTTTCAAATATGGAACGCTTCACGAATTTGCGTTTCATCCTTGCGCAGGGGCCATGCTAATCTTCTCTGTATCGTTCCAATTTTAGTATATGTGCTGCCGAAGCGAGCACTCATATTCTATTTATTATATTTACCTAACCTTATATTAGACTTTGTTTACCAAGGCAAAACTAATAACTTATTTACATTTGTTTCTGTTCTTTCTCTTTTATACAAGACTTTTCAGCCTAATCTAGATTTGAAAATATTTGTCTGATAATGTAAAAATTCTTAAACCAATAAGAAAGTGCTTATATAATTATATATGCATATATGTAGCTAGAATATGTCTCTACTATCTGCTAGGTGGCAGAAATGTGTACATCTAGGTAGACAAGATCGTTGTATGGAATATAACCAAAAAGGTGAAATGGAATAATATTCATCTGGCCTCTACTTGTACTAACCACTTAACTAAGTGCTTTTGAGACATCAGAATCTTATTTTAATTTCTTATGTCAATTTCAGTATCATTTCTTCCAATATAATGTATAATGGAGTTTCAGTACATCAATACTTCCTGCCTAACATTAGATAATTAGTAAATGGTTGATTACATATATTAAATTTTTCTAAGATACAAAAGTTGCAGCAGATTAAAATTATCTTAGCAAGAAGAAATAAAATGTTTGGTAATAGAAAATGCTAGTTTTAAGCATTAAATCTAGAACTAATGAAAGCACAGTCTCCTGTCTTAGGGAAAGTTTATTTCCTATTGTTTTATTTTGCTGTTCTATAATAGCATAGTTCACAACAACAGTTAATAAAATAGTGTGTGAAAATCCCATTTCTAATACTTGAAGCACTATCCAAGAATCAACAATAAATATCCAGACACAGGAAATTGATGTCTGCAAAAGAAGAAAAAAATCTAGGAGAGTTAAGCTATTAGGACCACAAAAGTAGGAAATAGATATCCTTGAAGATATAAAAATGGTGAAAATGAATATTTGAGCCTAAGGCAAGAAATCCACAGATTGTTTTGAATGTGCAGGTGGGTGCAGGGAAGATATTAAAAGTAATGGTGAATGTACAATGTGAATGAAAATATGAGCACTGCTTAATTATACTTGGAGTCATGCTTCCCTGCTAAAGTAGCTGCTTCAATAAAAGGTATAGGGACAGGGGCCCGGGAGATAGCATGGAGGTAAGGCATTTGCCTTTCATGCAAGAGGTTATCGGTTCGAATCCCAGTGCCCCATATGGTCCCGTGCCTGCCAGGAGCAATTTCTGAGCATGGAGCCAGGAGTTAATCCCTGAGCACTGCCGGGTGTTAAACAAAAACCAAAAAAAAAAAAAAAAAAACAAAGTATAGGGACAATATATAATATGGTAATTAATTGCAATTATAATGTTCAGTAGGAAGGATAGTTTCAAACAATAAAAATATGACCATCATGTCCCTCTTCTTTATCTCTGGTCCATTACTTCCATTCTCTGACATGTTAACCAAAGATATTGCAACAGTTATTTAGAACTTTTTTTTTTTTTTTTTTTTTGGTTTTTGGGTCACACCAGGCAGTGCTCAGGGGTTACTCCTGGCTCCATGCTCAGAAATTGCTCCTGGCAGTCACGGGGGACCATATGGGGCACCGGGATTCGAACTGATGACCTTTTGCATGAAAGGCAAACGCCTTACCTCCATGCTATCTCCCGGGCCCCTAGAACTTTTCTAATATGACCAATTAAAGACAATCCTATTTGTCTCCACTAAAATACTAATAGTATTTAGAAGTGACTAGATCTATGTTTCTTCAAGGCCATGGACCTGTTTTCACTGATGCATCTTCATGGAAGCCATCAGGATACAGTGTGACTGAACATCTACTCAGATATTCAGAACATCTACTCTGATTAGACAAGACTTATGTCATTTGTCATTAACTACATTGTCTGGTGTCTACTGTGAACTAACATCTCATTGACTGAATCACAGTAAAATTCAGAACTCAGATAAAAACTGATTTCCATATGGGATTTTGCCCTGTTAAGAGTAAAGAGAATGAATTCTTAGGAAGCATAAATGATAACATTTTCACAAAATATTGAAATCTTTCAGACACTAGTCCAAAATGAACACTTCTATTTGTCTTCTGTAAACAACCAAGTTGGAACATCTATGATGATTCTGTATCTAAAGTAATGAGAAAATTGATAGTAAACCTCTCTCTAAGAAGTTCAAGATGAGAGGATATAAACAGCCACTTAAAATCAGAAAGCTCCAACCAGGTCAGGTGCCAGTTTCATGAATTTGCATGACAAGTTCATGCAATTTGTCAACAAGTTCGACAAATATGTGCGACAAGTTCTAACTATCATGCATCAAAGCTATGGAATTTATTCTGCTGCTTCTCCTTTAAATGTTTGATTTTGGGGGAAAATAATTAATAATGGAAAGCACAGTGTTAAAAAGAGAAGAGAAAAAAAGATGGAAATAAGCAGTTTGCTTGTCCTAAAACAAGTTATGGGTGGGTGGAGGGTATAGTGGTGGAAGGGAAATGGAAGACATCAGGGATAGGAAGGATGGCAAAAGCTGTAAGATAATAATCAACAATTTGTAAGCATGGTGCTGAAATAAAGCAACTAAAAAGTAAAAATAAAGAGTTTTGCAGCTGATAAAAACATGAACTTTGACTTTGGGGTTAAGACATGAAAACAGGAAAAGTTAGAATGCACCAAAATCTGGGATCTTTCTAAGTCTAGTTGTCTGAAAGCTCAGATTGGATTTGCTGGAACTGATAACTGAAAGAAACTCATTTAAAGGTATACCTTCTGGACTGAGCAAGAGTACAGAGTGTAGGGAAGTTTGCTGTACATGTGGTCGATCTGGGTTGTATCTCTGACAAACCTGTATGATCCCTGAGTCTTCTCTTGAGTAATTTATGAGTGGAGAGCCATAGTAATTCCCTGAGCATTGCTGGATGTGGCCCCCAAACAAAAAACGTTTTGGCACCCCTTTATTAACAATAGTGCAAACCAGTGTTTGAAAAGAAAAGAGAGAGGAGAGAGAGAAAAGAGAGAGAAGGAAGGAGGGAGGGAGAGAGAGAAAGAGAGAGAGAGAAATAAAATGTTCCAGAAGCTGCAGAGGAGGATGGGTGGGTAGGAAGGAATAGGGCATCAAGGAGAATAAGGAAAACTGGAGACATTGGTATTTAGAAATGCACTCTGGGGAAGGTTGTCCTATATTGTATGATTGTAACTCAATCATGAATAACTTTATCTACAAAAAAAAAGCAACAAAAACAAACAAACAAAAAAAACCCTGTAGTATGAACTAAGTCTAGTTGTCTGAAAGCTCAGATCGGATTTGCTGGAACTGATAACTGAAAGAAACTCATTTAAAGGTATACCTTCTGGACTGAGCAAGAGTACAGAGTGTAGGGAAGTTTGCTCTACATGTGGTCGATCTGGGTTGTATCTCTGACAAACCTGTATGATCCCTGAGTCTTCTCTTGAGTAATTTATGAGTAGAAAGCCATAGTAATTCCCTGAGCATTGCAACCATGTTCTTTCAATAAAAAAATATAAAATAGGGGCCAGGCGGTGGCGCTGGATATAAGGTGCCTGTGCTAACCTAGGAGGGACCGCGGTTCGATCCCCAGGTTCCCCATATGGTCCCCCGTGCCTGCCAGGAGCGACTTCTGAGTGAATAGCCAGGAGTAATCCCTGAGCGTCACATGGTGTGGCCCAAAAAACAAATATATATATATAATAATATAAAAGCATTTGCTCTGAAACAGGAATTATTCTGGCAGCTTAGCATAGACTCTTGGATTGGCACATGGTCAGTGTCTGGCCTTTCATATCTTCACAGAAAATAAGAGAGGAAAAATTCAATATAACTTTGTTACGTCATAATTTTAATCAATGAAGACAATGTATTAATTTCCTTCTCATTCAGAGTTAAATGCCTAAGAAATATTTGAAGTTTGCAGATGACAGTGCTCATAGAAAAATTCCATTATGTCCTTTACTGTCTTCCTCGCTCATTTTATGATTTCATGCTGCCCTTTCCCTTTAAGACCACGTGAATGAATATGTTTTCTTAAAAAATATGATAAAATTTCAGGTATAGCAGCAATTTAAAACAATTTCCATGATAGATTGCTGAGTTCAGTTTCATAAACTCGTCCCTTATGCCAGGAAAATATCTAAGCAATTTCTTGAGTAACCTGTTAATATCCCTCCTTAATTCTAAGAACACTTGCAAGGATCTCTGGATGAAATGGGACTCTATTTTTCTTCTCAATGGATCTTAAAGAAGATGCCACTATAAAATATTGATATGTTTGCCTCAAAAATTATACACAGAATCTAACCCCTGTCACTTTCACAGTTGACATCTCACCTTGGTAGCTCACCCTTCTCAAGGATTGTGCTACTGTCCTTCAAGGAAAACAGTTCTCAGGCAATAACAAAACATTGATGTTGATAGATTTTCAAAGAGACAGGAAAACAATTGATATTCTCTATGGGCAGCATTGATAAGTCTCATTTGGCACCTAAAATAGTTTTGATAAATGGAAAAGTACTTACTTTGAAATAAGTGATCTATTGAAGGGAATTAATAACACAAAAATTATTTTGTCCATATAATCTTGACACTTCGGGTTGAAGGAAGGATTTTGTTTGGACATCAATGGATGGCTTTTGAGGTTACTGAACACAACCACTCTTTGCAGGCAAAGCGTTATACTGCACATGATAGTGCCATAGACATAATTCATAAGGACATAGCTGAAATTAAGAATTTCGAAGTTCAAATTATTGACTATACATTATATATCATACTCTGAGCTTTGTTTCATAAATCTCATTTTAGAGAAACCCAATAAGTCTATTTGTTAGAATTCTTATAACAGACAGGAAGTGGTCTGGGGAATCAGTAGTTAATGTTGCATAACTGTGAACATAGACTTCCCACAACACAATGGTCCTAAATACAAATGACTAAAACTGTTGATTAACTAACAAATTTTGGGGAAAAAGATTACACATACTTTATCTAACTCTTGTGGACAATAATACTCTACTCCCCTGAGTTAAGTAATTGCTTTTTGTGTGTCTTACAATTAAAAAAAATAAGAAAAAGAAACTAACCAAAAGAGAAGTAGATCTTGCAAGACTGCCTTTATTGTGTGAGAAAAAAAGTACACTTGTTGAAATTCAGGATTACAAAACTGATTTTTATTTTTATAACTTGAGATGTGTCAGGCATAATCTATCTTGAGTGTGAGAGTTTTATTGCAAAAAGACTGCTTTCTGCAGCCCACGTACATTTTTCTTCAAGCCAAGTGTTCCTCTAGTGGAGTTGGTTTCTACCTTCCCAACCATTAGTTGAATCCTTATTTTAAGTGTGTTCTATTTTTATTGGAATATTTTATGTTTGAGGTCTCACACTGGGCTTTGGATCTTTTCCTCTTTTTTTTTTTTTTGGTTTACAGATATCATAGTTTGTATGATTGCTTCCAATAACATCATTGCAGAATTCCAGGTAGATGGAAGAGATGTATGATATATTTGTTGAGAAAAATTAGGAAAGAGAGTAGAATAAAAAGGCTCAGTCTAGACCTCAATGCAACAAGAAATCTGTGCAGGGAGATGGCTAGAAAACTGACTCACTAGAAAATAGCTCTGACCATGGGAGATATATGAAAATGTCTCAATTAATCCAGCGGGGAAACTTAGACATAATTGACCGTAACAGGCTCTCACATTACACAGAAATAGCCATAAGTCATCATGTTCAGGATTTGTTTGTTTCTACTCAGGACAGAGTGACCTTGACAAAAATGGTGTAGCAGATTTATTGACACTAACCAGTGACTATTAACTAATTCCTGTCATCAGAGAGTTTTACCTCTAGTGAGACTGGGTCATATCCTTCGTGGCTGCCACAAGTTGCTTCTGATTTTCAGATATTTTCTTTTCTTTTAGAGGTTTGGTGACAGCTCTATGCAGTACTTGTAAAAGAATTATGCATCTTTATTATTCTGGCTATTTGTGTGCTGTCACATTGGAGGAGATTCTATTCCTACCACAAAGCACACTGACATCAAGTTTAGAAATGACACTGGTTTTAGTGAGAGAACCTTAGCACAATACTTGAAAAGATAGTATTTAGTTCATGAGATGATTTCTATTCTTTCTATTATGGGAAGACGTCCAGGAAAAGTTAGGTCCTAGAAGTAAAAGGACATATGATTCAAAGTCTGACTATTGCATAAACCAATTAAAATAAGAAACCAGAACTTTGTGTATATATTACTAATAATCTAGAATTAGTTTATGACAGCAAGATCACTTCATATTATTTGATAGATGGTACACTTTGTTTCATTTTTAGCAATTTTTTCTGATTACTAGCAAAATTTCCTTGATATTTTTCTAGTTTGTGATAATTTTTGTCTTCCTGGATGTTTCTGTAATAGTTCTAACTAGTATTCTTAATTCTTAGGAGGAGTTTCTAGATATATTATGTCAGAATTATTTAGATAATTAAAAATTGAAAATCCTTTGACTATAAGCCAATGCACATGCTGCAGTGGATATCTTCAATATGAACTTCAGGAAACCTGATATTTTATAAAAGTCACAGTTTCCTAAAGTACATTCAAGAATGACTTGCATGGTATTACTAAAGACATTTTATAAGGATTTATGGGGCTGTGACTGGTGCTAGTTGAGAGGTTTTTGTTGTTGTTTAGGGTCACTGAACTTGTTAGATTTCTGTATAACATTCCTATCAGATTTCCCATGATACTACTAGGTTGACACTACTACAATATATTGAGTTGTCTCATGGCTGTGAGGTCCAGGATTTGTAGATTTGAAACAAATTTGGTGCCTTGGAATTTTGATAAGCTTAAGTTGTGGAACTGGGTCATTTTATCAGAGTAGGGTATAGTGCTGGGCTCTTGCAGTTTATGCAAATGAGGGAATCTGTTCCCACTCCCAACATTACCCCTCCCACACACACCCTTTCTGAGAATGTCATGATGATATCAGCCTGGATTGGGCTACCTGGGAAACATCAGTGGCTATGGTTTTCTTTTGGAACTTGGTAGAGGAGCAGGACTGTTTTTTCTGCAAGGTATATAGTGGCTATGGGAGGGACTGTTGTTTTCGTTTTTCTAGTGGTGGGGTGGTTGTTGGTATGTCCTGTTATTTGTCTTACTAAAATGTTATATAGCACAAATACAATTACTATATGAAAGTTACAAGAGAAACAATTACAGAACTTAAACTTAATTCCAACATGTTCTGGAAACCAGAACCAGCTAAAATTTAGGTTAAAATAAAACAAATAAATGTATATCTGGAAGGACAAACACAGCAAGCTCCTCAAATTTGTAATATTCATAGATGTTTGTGCCATTCATACATGTTTAAGAAAGTCAGTCCAATTCTGTTTCAAAAAGAAATTTCCAGGGTTTTCTTCTCCATAGTCTGATATCATTTGAGAGAATATAGTCGCTCATATTATTTTATTTCAGTCACAGAAATAGGCTCCATTAGAGGAGTATAGGGTGCTCCAAATGATTAATTTGGAAATAAAACAGGAGACTGATGAAATGTGCAGGACCTCCTTAAATTAAAGATAAGAGAAAACTTGCAGAAGTCAATTTTTCCAGTAACTCAATTGCTACTGATATCAAATTCATAAAATCACACTCAGTGATTAGGATACTGGGCATGAGATGACAATCTAAATAAATACTGGAAATGACTTGAGTTCAGTGGTCCAGTAGACACAACTATGCAAAATAATTGAAGATAGTTAAATTAAATTAAATGGGTCATTTTCTATAAGAATGATCCAGGCCACAGCTATGGCACATTAAAGATGAATATTACCATATCATCACATACATTCTCACCCCCACCACCACGGTTCTGATTTAAATTCCTAACAATTTATTACAAAATACTCTTGTTGAATAAACTTCCAGTTCATTTCTAGATTTATGTTCCTTTTGTTTGGTTCTATTGCAATAGGTTTTAGTGAATCTTATTTAGAAAAATGCAAGGGTAATAAGAGGATGAAGTATGTACTTGAAAGAGAACTTAGGCTTTTCCAGAGTGGAAATAAACAAAGAAACAGAGACAAGAAAGCAAGGTATGTGTTCCAGGAAGAGCGTCGACTTGAAGAGCAAGCCAAAAGTTTTTTTTTTTGTTTTCTTTTTGTTTGTTTGTTTTCTTTTGTTTTGTTTTTGTTTTTGGGCCACACACGGTGAAGCTCAGGGTTTACTCCTGGCTATGCACTCAGAAATCACTCCTGGCTTGGGGACCAAATGGGATGGCACAGGATCTAATCACTGTTCTTCTTAGTCTAGTGCAGGCAATGCAGACGCCTTACTGCTTATGCCACTGCTCCGGTCCCATGTAATAATAAGTTTCTGATCTTTGTCTTGTTTTGTTTATTTGGGAGCCACACCTGGAAATGCTCAGGGGTTCCTGAGGGTATTCAGAAACTGCTGGCGATTTGGGGGGAACATATATGGTGCTGGGATCAAAGCCAGACTAGCCACATGTAAGGAGAGTGCCCTACCTGCTATATTATTTTCCTAGCCCTTGATTTATATTGTGAAGAAAGCCCTAATATCAAAAACCATGAAACTTTTTCATGGACAGAAAAACCTTCACTTTGTGTCCCTTCAATTTCTTCTTGATCTGTTTTGTTCATTGTCCTGGCTAATCACCTAAGCTTTAATCATCTTTATTTTTCTAATATAGAGTATGCTTATTGACTATTTATCGAAAACTGTTAACTATTTGGCTCAAAATATTTAGAAAAGAGGCATGCATAAAGATATATTGTGATTGACTCAGTTATTGTCAGAAGTCCCATAACTAGAGCTTTATTGTTTTTGTTAGTTATGTTTTTTATTAATAATAGTTATATAACTAGCATACATCCTCAGTTGATAAGGTAGAAAAAATTCCACTTCCCATTATTTGTCTTACTAAATGTTACAAAGGATAATACAATTACTATATGAAAGTTACAGGAGAAACAATTGCAGAAATTTAACTGATTTCCAACATTTTCCTCCTTCCTTCTTTCTTTCCTTCCTTCCTTCCTTCCTTCCTTCCTTCCTTCCTTCCTTCCTTCCTTCCTTCCTTCCTTCCTTTCCTCCCTCCCTTTGTTCCTTCCTTCCTTCCTTCTAAGTTCCACCCTTAATCACTTCCTTCCTTCTTTCTTTATTTCATTCCTCTCTTCCTTTCTCCCTCTCTCCCTTCCTCCTTCCTTCCCACCCTCTCTTCCTTTCTACCTTCCGTCCTCCTTGATTTTGTGCCACTGCTTTCTCCCTTTTACTTTACCTTCTCTCCTTCTCCCTATCTCCTTCCTTTGTATCTGGTGTCAAAATTACCATTTGCTGGTTCCCTTGCTCCTACAGTATACTCACCAGGTAGTAGAGTGGACGCTTTAGATGAGAGGAGAAATGGCACCCAGAGTCTTCTACTCACCTCTATTCTTGAAATCAGTCAGTCAAATGAGATACCTGTTTATTTTTTTAAGCACATCAAGATATATTGAAAATCAGAAAAGAAAGCCATTGAATTTGAAATGTGCTATGTGACTTTTTCCTTCTTGAAAAATACTATTTGGCTAGCATCTGAGTACCAGGATGCTTAGAAATCAGCATTGGGATTTCACAGTTCAGTCCAGTGTTTTTCAAAATGGAATGTAAGAATAGAGGCTGGAGAGACAGAATGGGGGGACTTGTTTGGTAATGATGGGTGGGATAGAATCAGGAATAGGCCCTGAGCATCAGAGGGTATGACCAAATGCCCACAACCCATCCAAACCTCCAATTTGTTCAAATGACAACAATAGGTGGACGCAGGGTTTCTGCCCTGCTCTCTTTCACAACAGAGCTCACTCTTGTGCACATGCTCTTGCCTACAACCATCTCTTCGGGCTCACTTTCCTTGATGGCTCTCATTTTGCTTTCTCTACAGCATAGGTGGGGACGTGGGTCGAGGCCAGGACCGCGGCTACGCGGGCAAGCACTTCCGCATGGGCTTCATGACGATGCCAGCGCCTCAGGACCGACTTCCCCATGCCTGCTCCAGTGGATTTTCCGTGAGGTCCCAGTCCTTGCACTCAGTCGGGGGCACGGAGGAAGAGAGCAGCTGTGGCTCCCGGAGACAGCCACCCCCCAAACCTAAGCGGGACCCCAGCACCAAGCTGAGTACGTCTTCAGAGACGGTCAACAGCACCAGCACGATGGCCACAAAGAGTGGGAAGGCCCTGGAGAGAGCAGAAGGTAATGGTCCCCATATCCATTCCCTGTACCCCAAGGTCTTTTCCTCTTCAGTCCAGGGCAGCACAACCCTGGGTGTGCTTATCTCCCAGAAATACTTGTAAAATGGAAGGAAAAAGTCACAGAAGGAGGGTGTCCTTCAAATGACAACCCTGAAGCACTTAATTTGCATCTTAGGAAAGGGAAGGTGTTCTATGCCTTTTCTTTTTTGGGGGATGGTCACACCCTGTGACACTCAAGGGTTGCTCCTGGCTCTTCGCTGAGAAATCGCTCCTGGCAGTCTCCAGGGTACATATGGGATGCCAGGGATAGAACCACAGTCTGTCCTGGGACAACTGCTTGCAAGGCAAACACCCTACCGCTGCTATCCCTCCGGCCCCTGTTCTACGCCTTTTCTAATCCACTCTGAGTTTCCCTCCTTTAAGACATTGTTTGGCTTAGGTGTTTATCTGGCTTTTAGTTTTCTATTTATATCACTTGTCTAATTGTTGTAAAGGCCTGTGTGATTGTTAGGGATTTTTCTTTTTTACTACAGAAAAATACAAAGAAATCTTGTCATTCTTTATTCAGAATAATTTTTTAAGCATTACTGTATTTTTTTAAACTATAGAATTA
>PVKC010027833.1:0-15629 GCA_004027635.1 Crocidura indochinensis
AAAATATTAAAAAAAAAAAAAAAGAAAGAAAGAAACACAGCTAGGAAAGACCTGCGATGAGAGCCCTGTACTTGTATACTCATAGCTTACACGGTGGATCTCCTGATTGGTGGTTCTTGATGCTTGTTGATGATAATATGATAACTGGATTGCTTACAAATACTCCTGCTATAGTGCTTGTACATGTTTTGCTTTGCTGCTTCTGGGTAGAGAAGTCAAACATCAGATTGTCCTGGTCACATGATTTTGTGTTCAGGGCTAGCAGTGCAGTACTGTTCAGACTCAGAAAGGCTCCCAGGCATTAGAGATCCATGTGGCACTAGAAATCAGACCTATGATCTTGCACATGTCAGCACTTTTAACTATCTCCCTAACCCATAACGAACTTTTTTGCAGAGAGGAGATCAGCAAGAGGTGCTCAACTGGGGACCAGTCAGGTGATTCTTTATTAGCTGGACCATAGGAATGTGGTGCTAGGAGTCT
Source organism: Crocidura indochinensis (assembly GCA_004027635.1). Classification (NCBI taxonomy): domain Eukaryota; kingdom Metazoa; phylum Chordata; class Mammalia; order Eulipotyphla; family Soricidae; genus Crocidura; species Crocidura indochinensis. The sequence goes on from PVKC010027833.1 coordinate 484, forward strand.
GGAGCAATAGTACAATAGATAAGGTATTTACTGTGCATTGCTTGAGCCAGATTTGATCTCTGGCAGTACATATGTTCCTCTGAACCCTGCCAGGAGTGATTTCTGAACTCAGAGCCAGGAGTGTCAACCCTGAGCATCACTGGGTGCGGCCTGAAAACAAATAAAAAAATACTGTGTTGGGTCCAAGGAGATAGCATGGAGGTAAGGCATTTGCCTTTCATGCAAAAGGTCATCGGTTCAAATCCCAGTGCCCCATATGGTCCCCCGTGCCTGCCAGGAGCAATTTCTGAGCATGGAGTCAGGAGTAACCCCTGAGCACTGCCGGGTGTGACCCAAAAACCAAAAAAAGAATACTGTGTTGTTCAGGCCTGGAGGACATTGGAGGGCTACATTAGTCAGTGTTGGGTCACACCACATGACCATGTGATACCAAGGATTGGAATAGTGTCAACTGCATGCAAGGATGCAGGATAACGTAACCATTATGATACTATCTCTCTGCACTCACAACTCTCACTCCCCCACTCATCCCACACATAGGGAAATTTTGTGTCTGGTTTTTTATTTGTTTACTTGGGGGTATCCAGCACCAGCACACCTAGCTTCCTCCTAGCTCTATGCCTAAGTTCCACTCCTGATGAGGCTTTGAGTACCATATTTGCTGCCAGGGATCAAACCCAGGTTGACTGTGTACAAGACAAATACCTACTGTCTCTGCCCTTAATGGTTTTTCATCTTGTATATTTGCATTATATAGTATGTTATTTGGGGAAAAGCAAAAGTTTTTCAAAGGTTGTTTATAAAATTGTGAATTTAGTTTGTAAAGCAGTGGTTTAATGAAAAGAACTGACTTGTTTCCTTGGATTATTTTCATAAATTTACAGACTATTTTGTTTTCTAGAAAAAAAAATTTAAGTAGTTAACTGTTTCCTTTTTTTAGCATATGGTGTAAGAACATGTTATTTATGCTCAAGTGAAGATTCCTATTGCAGTATCTTTAAAAAAAACTTTAAATAATTGGGTAATATCTTTGTTATAGGTAAGAACTCAAGTGAATCCAATTTGTTTTGAATAAAACCTTTAATATATTATGGGCTGGAGAGATAGTACAGCAGATAGGGTGCTTAACTTTCATGCAGCATTCCCGGGTTTGATCCCCAGCCCTGTGCATGGTCCCCTGAACCTGCAAGGTGTAATCCTAGGTCAGAGCCAGGACTAACCCATGTGTGAACCAAGGCTCCTGCTCCCTTCCCTTCCCCCGCAAATCAACAATTTTATATCTCCTAAACATCATATAGGAAAGAGTAAAGCTGGGCTTATCAATTATTGCAGTATTTTGCAAGGGAAAAGGTCTTTAAATTTTTCTTCATAGCATTGGCCCTTCTACTGCTTGTTTATCTTTTCACCACAGGTTACTTGAATATTAAACAAATAACCTACATATTTGACTGAATATGAACTGACACTGTTAAAGTATTTACAGAACTCAAGTATGAATTCAAGTGGCCTAACTGGAAGATGGAAAAACTTTAACTCTTTTAAGTGGTCTATTTCAAACATTCCCAGTTGGTTTTACTAGTAGAAGCTAAAGTGCATGATTTTTTTAAATAGATTCAAATTGTGTAACTGTATTGTGATGCTCATTTGCAGGTTCTTGCAACTATGTATGTAAATACATAGACAGTAATTGTTTGAACTATGTTGTTTTTTGTGCACATCTTCACAAAACTATACAAGTTTTACTTTTAGCTTCTATGAACTTTTCTCATTATATTGTTCTCTGAGCTTCCATACTTCTTACTAAACATCTCATCATCACTAGTATTTACTGATTCACAGGATGACTGAGGTGATATATTTGTATTATGTGTCCATTGAATTATTGAATTTTTTTTTTTTGGTTTTTTTTGCCACACCCGTTTGATGCTCAGGGGTTACTCCTGGCTAAGTGCTCAGAAATTGTCCCTGGCTTGGGGGGACCATATGGGACGCGGGGGAACCGCAGTCCTTCCTTGGCTAGCGCTTGCAAGGCAGGCACCTTACCTTTAGCGCCACCTCGCCTGCCCCAGAATTATTGAATTTTTATGGTCAGTCTTTGTTATATGTGATAGTATCTCTATTTTTAAATTTTGAGGGCAGAGAGATGCTATAGCGGGTGAATCATTTGCATTGCAAGCGGCTGAACCAAGTTTGAGCCGTAGCACCCCATGTAGGACACTGAGCACAACCAGGAATGATTCCTGAGTGCAGAACCAGGAGAAAGCGATGAACATCTCCAGGTGTAGTCCCTATGCCCACCCCCTGTACATACACACACAAATATAAACTACCTCAGTTCTAAATCTCAGAGATTTATTGATTTATTTTGTTTTGGGATCCAGGATCATTATTGGTAGGACTTGGGGACCATATGGGGTTGATTGTATGTAAGGGAAGCTCCTTGTCTGCTATATTCTCTTTGACTCCTTAATTTCAGAGTTTTAGACATTTCCCTGTTTATAAAGTAAATATTTACCCAAAAAAATGGGTTTAAAATCAGGACTGTAAGATTCTTTGTTTGTTTGTTTTTTTTGTTTGTTTTGTTTTTGGGTCACACCCGGTAGTGCTCAGGGGTTACTCCTGGCTTCGTGCTCAGAAATTGCTCCTGACTGGCACGGGGGACCATATGGGGCACCGGGATTTGAACCGATGAATGACCTTTTGCATGAAAGGCAAACGCCTTACCTCCATGCTATCTCCCGGGCCCCCAGGACTGTAAGATTCTTAAAACTCTTTTCTTCCTACTAAATTATACAACAACATTTGTTTGTCATATTAGACTTTAAGTCTTTATGCTCTTCTGGCTTTCAGAAGGACCTCTAAAGGACCTCCAAAGGACAAGAGCCTTATTTTATTCAATAACTTTAGTGCTTGTTACAGATCCTAGAATTTCTTTTAGTGAGTGTTGAATGAGAGGCACCTACCTGGCACACCAGTAATAGGACATGTGTTCTGAAGTCATCCTCTAATACAGGGCATTTCTAGGCATTTCTTTGCCTTCTCTTTTAATATTACACATGTAATATTATAGTGCAATTGCTATAGTGCAATTGATAGAGTGTTACCCTTGCTTGTAGCCTAATGGGTTTTGATATGCTCAATCTTTGGCATCCCATAAGGTCCTCAAGCCTGCCAGAAGTGATTTCTGAATGCAGAGATAGGAAGAGACCCCTGGGCACTGCTGGTGTGACCCAAAAACCAAAAGAAAAATAAAATGCACATGTGTGCATGCCTCCATGTATTTTCATGTTCATCAATTTTGTGGGAAGAAAAAAAAAGAATTTTATTCTCCTTTCATAGATTCATAAAATTAAGCTTTTATTATCTCCCTGGCCCTTACCAGTATTTGAAATACTAGTAAGTGGCCACTAAATCTTAATCTGAAAAATCGGTAGAGTAACTGGAGAAAATTGCAGCTACATAACTTTTATATTTGTATCACCGCTGTTGGGATTTCTGAACATGTATAAATAGCATTTTGGGTATTACTACTATGTTGTTTCTGTCATTTTATTTAGTGATAGATGCAAATCACTTGATTTTACTTTTTTATATTAGCTCCTCAAGTGTTGTTGATTTATGAAATGGCAGAGAATGGAAAAAATTGTGACCAGAGACGTGTAGCAATGAACAAGGAACAATATAATGGAAATTTCACAGGTAAAGTATATTGGATTTGGGAAAGATCTACATATTTGTAAAATATAAATATAAAGTATAATATGTAAAATGTAAATGTTACTCCAATAGTATTATCTTTTTAAATAAGATACGATACAATATTTTAATATCTATATAAAATCAATACTCATAATAAATGTATAGTTATTGTGATTTTTTAACAGTTATAACAGACAATTATAATTGCCTGGAGACAATTATATTAATTATATTAATTCTGGGTACAGAATTATTATTTTGCTTCTAAGCAGATCACTATTATAAAATCCCAGATGTTGTTATTGTACATTTGTTTTTGTGTCAAGGGGTGGTGCCGCATCTCAGTTCTCAGGGCTACATCCTGCTCTGTGCTCTAGACACTTTATGGTGTTGGGAATTAACTTGATTTCAGTTGCATGTAAGGCAAGTGCCTTAAACCCTATATAATCTCTATTGGGACCAGAGCAGTGGCGCAAGTGGTAAGGCATCTGCCTTGCCTGAACTAGTTTAGACGGACCGTGGTTTGATCCCCCTGGGTCCTATATGGTCCCCCAAGCCAAGAGCGATTTCTGAGCGCACAGCCAGAAGTAACCTCTGAGTGTCAACCAGGCGTGGTCCGAAAATTGAAGGAAAAGAAAAGAACTTCGGGCCCGGGAGATAGCATGGGGGTAAGGCGTTTTTGCCTTTCATGCAAAAGATCATCAGTTCAAATCCCGGTGCCCCATATGGTCCCCTGTGCCTGCCAGGATCAATTTCTGAGCATGGAGCCAGGAGTAACCTCTGAGCACTGCCGGGTGTGACCCAAAAACCACAAAAGAAAGAAAAGAAAAGAACTTCGTATAATCTCTCCAGCACAGTAAAGTCATATGATGTGCTATGAAGTTATGCTCCTTTTGTTTTTTTCCTTTTTAGTAACTAAGCCTCACACATTAAGGCAAGAACTCTATTGTTAAATTACTTCTCTGGGAGCCGGAAAGATAGCATAGTGGTAGGGCGTTTGCCTTGCACGCAGCCAACCCAAGACAGACGGTGGTCCCAGCTTCCCATATGGTCCCCTGTGCAATTTCTGAGCAGAGAACCCAGGAGTAACCTCTGAGCACAGCCGGGTGTGACCCAAAAACCAAAAAAAATTTTTTTGCTTCTCTAACCCTTATTGTGGACTCATTTTAATCTTTCGTTTGTTGTTTTTCTCTTTTTATTTTCTTTTCCTTTGGAGCAAGTTGTTTGCCCACACCTGGAGGTTTGTAAGAGCTATTCCTAGCTCTGTGCTCAGGAGTGAGCCTAACAGTACCAATGGAACCATATGTGGTGCCAGAGATAGAACCATAATCCCAGAACTATCTCATTCAATTCTGTTTAAATTTTCTTTTTAATTTTGTTTTTTTGATTGTTTGGGGTCACATCTAGTAGCTTGGCTTTGCACTTAGGAATCACTCTATCATTTCTGGTGAGATATGGTTGTCAGGGAGGTTGGAGGGGGTGGGTGAGACCATATGGGGTGCCAGGGACCAGACCCAGGTCCGGGGCATGCAAGGCAAGTATTCTACCCTCTGTCCCATTGCTCCTGCCTTGTTTCTATTTGAAAGTCTTTTTTTCTTATTTTTCAGTTTTTGGGTCAGAGTTGAGATGCTCAGGAATTGATCCTGGCTCTACAATCAGGAATTACTACTGTAAGACTCAGAGGACCAATATGGGGTGCCAGGGATCAAATCTGGGTTACTGCATACAAGACAGGCATCCTATTTGCTGTACTATCTCTCCAACCCTATTTCTGGTTTAAAGCTTCATTCTTTTTATTTTTTGTTTTAAACCTTTAGTTTGAGTGGCCAGAGCATTGGTGCAAGCATTAAGGCATATGCCTTGCTTGCAATAGCCTAGGACGGACCACAGTTCGATCCCCCGGCGTCCCATATGGTCCCCCAAGTCAGGAGTGATTTCTGAGCGCGTATCTAAGAGTAACCTTTGAATGTCACTAGATATGGCCCCAAAACAAAACAAAACAAACAAACAAAAAAATTTTTTTTGGTTTTTGGGTCATACTCGGCAGCACTCAGGGGATACTCCTGCTCTATTGCTCAGAAATTGCTCCTGGCAGGCTCGAGGGACCATATGAGATGCCGGGATTCAAACCACCGACCTTCTGCATGAAAGGCCTTATTTCCATGCTATCTCTCCAGCCCCTCCAAAAAAATTTTTTTAGTTTGAGATGAATGAATCCGTTCTGACCGTAATTGGAATTTGTGGTAAATTCTAATATGTCTAGCATTTGTTCATTTAAACTAAATGTTGCAGTTTTTTAAAATAAATCATTTAAGTAAAAATTTTCTTTAAGTGTTCAAAAGAAAATGAAGTTATTTTTCTGTTAATAACAATGGTTTTCTTTTGAGATCCAATCAGATACCAAAACATAAAAAGTGTTTACTCTAGTCCAAACTATACATCCTTGGCCAATAATAATCTTTTTATTCTATAAATTTTTTGCTACCTCAAATGCACGTGGAGTTTTGATTTATTTTCATGAGTACATTGCCTTGCAAAAAGCATTTTTGTTGCAGTGTGTTAATTTTGGAGCTTCCTTTTTTTCTTTTAAGGTTTTTTTTAAGATTATAGTCTAGGTAACTTGGTTACAATAGTGTTAACATCTACAGTATTAATAGACAGTTGCTGTATGCTTCACCACCATCAAAGTGCCCAAGACTTTTCACCACTGACCCTTTTGCTTTCTTTCTCTCTCTCTTTTTTTTTTATTTTTTTTTTGGTGTTTAAATGAAAATATGTATTAAAAACACACATACAAAATAAAAAACAAGTTATAGTTTCAGCAGTGCTCAGGGGACCATATGGGATGCTGGGGATTCGACCTGGATCCATCCTAGATTGTTAGTGTAAGGCAAATGTCCTACTGCTGTGCTATCTCTCTGGCCCCCATACACGTCATATTTAACTTGGTCTTTTAGTTTATCTTTATTTAAGCACCATGATTACAAGCATGATTGTAGTTGAGTTTCAGTCATAAACAGAACACCCCCCTTCAACATTTCCACCACCATTGCCCCCCGTCCTTCTCTACCTCTGCGAGTATTCGAGACAGGCATTCTACTTCTCTTCATTCTTTAACATTGTCAGGCTAGTTGTTCATGTAGTTATTTCCCCTAACAGCATTCACCACTCTTTGTGGTGAGTTTCAAATTGCGAGCCTGTCCTTCTGACCCTTTTGGCCCTTAACTCTATTGTCTCTGGGCCTTATTAAAATAATGTCTTTAATTTATATTAAACCCATACATGAGTGAGACTTCTGCGTCTATCTCTCTCCCTATCACTTATTTCACTCAGCATAATAGATTCCATGTACATCCACGTATAGGAAAATGTCATGACTTCATCTCTTCTGATGGCAGCATACTATTCCATTGTGTATATTACCACAGTTTCTTTTTTTGGGGGGAGGGGGTCACACCAGCAGTGCTCAGGGGTTGCTCCTGGCTCTACACTCAGAAATTGCTCCTGGCAGCCATGGGGACCAGTTAGGATGCCAGGATTCGAACCACTGACCTTCTATATGCAAGGCAAACAAAAACAAACACCTTACCTACATTCTATCTTTCTGGCCCCATACCACAGTTTCTTTAGCCATTCATCTTTTGAAGGGCATCTTGCTTGTTTCCAGAGTCTGGCTGTTGTAAATAACGCTTCAATGAATATAGGTGTGAGGAGGGGATTTTTGAATTGTATTTTTGTATTCCTAGGGTATATCCCTAGGAGGGGTATAGCTGGATCATATGGGAGCTCAATTTCCAGGGTTTTTTTGTTTGTTTGTTTTGTTTTTTGGTTTTGTTTTTTGGGTCACACCTGGCAATACTCAGGGGTTACACCTGGATCTACGCTCAAAAATCGCTCCTGGCAGGCTCGGGGTACCATAGGGGATGCCAGGATTTGAATCACTGTCCTTCTACATGCAAGGCAAATGCTTTACCTCCATGCTATCTCTCTGGCCCCAATTTCCAGTTTTATTTTGAGGAATTTCCTTGTTGTTTTCCATAAAGGCTGGACTAGATGGCATTTCCACCAATAGTGGAGTAAGAGTTCCTTTCTCTCCACATCTCCACCAGCACTGATTATTCTTATTCTTTGTGATGTGAACCAGTCTCTGTGGTGTGAGATGGTACCTCATTGTTGTTTTGATTTGCATCTCCCTCATGATTAGTGACGTGGAGCATTTTTTCATGTGACTTTTGGCCATTTGTATTTTGAGGGGGGGAAGGTCACAACCAGCAGTGCTCAAGGGTTGCTTCTGGCTCTACGCTCAAAAATCGCTCCTGGTAGGTTTGGGACCATCTGGGATGATGGGATTTGAACCACCATCCTTCTTTTGCATGCAAGGCAAATGACCTACCTCCAATTGTCTCTCCAGTCCTTGTATTTTTTCTTTAAGGACGTGTTTGTTCATTTCTTATCTCCATTTTTTTTTTTTTTTTTTTTTTTGGTTTTTGGGCCACACCCGGTGACACTCAGGAGTTATTCCTGGCTATTTGCTCAGAAGTCGCTCCTGGCAGGCACGGGGGACCATATGGGGAAACGGGGGATCAAACCACGGTCCGTCCTAGGTTAGTGCAGGCACCTTATCTCCAGCGCCACCGCCCGGCCCCCATTTTTTATCTCCATTTTTTGATGGGGTTATATTCCATTCACATTAGTGCCACACAAACTCAAATATTTTGTAGTCAACTTAACTACAGAGGTGAATGACATATATACAAAGAAAACTACAAAAGCCTGCTTCAAGAAGTAAGAGAGGACACAAGGAAATGGAGACACATACCCTGCTCATGGACTGGCAGAATTAATATCATTAAAATGGGAATACTCCCCAAAGCATTGTACAGATTTAATGCAATCCCTTTAAAGATATCCATGACATTCTTCAAAGAAGTGGATCAGATACTCCTTAAATTCATGTGGAACAATAAACACCGTAAATAGCTAAAGCAATCCTTGGAAAAGAAATATGGGAGACATTACTTTCCTCAATAGTAAATTGTATTACAAAGCAATTGTTATCAAAACAGCATGGTGTTGGAGTAAAGACAGATCCTCAAATAAGTGGAATAGACTTGAGTGTTCAGAGAATGTTCCCCAGACATACAATCAACTAATCTTTGATAAAGGGCCAAGAAATCCAAAATGGAGCAAGGAAAGCCTCTTCAACAAGTGGTGTTGGCACAACTGGTTAACCACTTGCAAAAAAGCAAACTTAGACCCCCAGCTAACACCATGCACAAAGGTATCAGGCCTGAAACCATAAGGTATATAGAACAACATGTAGGTAAAACACTCCATGACACTGAGACTAAAGGCATCTTCAAGGAGGAAACGGCACTCTCCAGACAAGTGGAAACAGAGATAAACAGATAGGACTATATTAAGCTGAGAAGCTTCTGCATCTCAAAGGAAATTGTGCCTAAGATACAAAAGCTACCCACAGAATGGGAGAAACTATTCACCCAATATCCATCAGACAAGGGGCTAATATTGAAAATACACAAGGTACTGACAGAACTTAATACTGACCCTTTTTCACCTCTGTTCTACTTCTTCATCCTCCCCCACTGCTCAAATTTGTCAGAAATTTCTATATTATTTCACCAAGTTTTAATATTTAAAGATAGCTATGCTATATTATAGCCTTTTTATTATAAATATTTTCATACTGCTTTTTTATTTCAACCTGCACATATATTTATAATTTACATCCTCCAATGCTCATCCCCCTTGGAATTTGAGATTAATATTGGTAATGTCTTTTGGGGGAGCTGAGAGTGGGCAGCACACCCAGCTGGCTCAGTGATCACTACTGGTATACTCTAGGAGCCATATGTGCTGGTATGGATTGAATCCATGTTGACCATGCTCAAGGCAAGAGGCCCCCTCTGTACTGTTGCTTTGGCCACAGTATAGTTTTATTTAGTATTTTTTAAATAGTAAATTTAAAAATAAGTGTTGTATTTCCTAGAAGTATTGTCATAATTATTTGAAGAATTTACTCTTTTGGGGGGATTGGACCACACCCAGCAGTGCTCAGGGGCTTCTCCTGGCAGATTTGGGGGACCATATGGGATTCTGGGGATCAAACTTGAGTCCATCCTGGATCAGCAGCATGCAAAGTACGCCCTACCACTGTGCTATCATTACGGCCCTATACTCTTTATTAAAGTTATTTAGATTTCATTGTATGGCATGTACTGTATTTCAGTAACTTATAAGTATTTAAATTATTCAATAATCTGTTCCTGGGAAATACCATATGCATTGAATAAAAAGGTAAACATTGACCGGGACAGGTAGGTTCTATCCCTTGCACCCCATATGGTTCCTCACATGCCAGAGTGATCCCTGACTACAAAACCAGGAGTATGCCCAGAGCACAACCTGACATGGCTCCAAAACAAAACCAAAAAATTATCAAGTCATTTAACTTCGAACCTATCGTTCTTTTTTTTTTTTTTTTTGGTTTTTGGTTTTTGGGCCACATCCAGCAGTGCTCAGGTGTTACTCCTGGCTCTGCATTCAGAAATCATCCTGGCAGCCTTAGGAGCCATTTGGAATGCCGGGATCAAACTTGGGTCCTTCCCAGATCAGCAGTGTGCAAAGTAAACACCTTACCGCTGTGCTATCACTCTGGCCCTGAATCTATCATTCTTAAAACAGAGATTATTGAGTTACATTATATGTGCATTTGTAATTTTAGTAGATGATGACAATAATAGATAACCATTTTGTATTAATAAGTGTCAGGCTCTCCTAAGAGCTTTTCAAACCCTGAGGTGCTTGGGGACCATGTGGTGCTGGGATTGAACTCTGGGCTCTGGCATACAAAGCATATACTCTAGTTCTTTGAACTTTTTTCCCCAAGCTCCCTACCACACTGAGAAAGTATTTTCTTTTGGTCAGTATTATAGAGAGTTTTTATAGCTGGGAATAGCCCCCAAACGCTGTGTATAACCCCTAATAAAATGAACATAATGGGGTTGGAACAATAATACAGTGTGCAGGGTACTTGCCTTGCATGTGGTAGACCTGTGTTTGGTCCCCTGTATGCCACATTATCTCCTATGCTTGATACAAGTAATTTTTAACCACAGAGCCAGAAATAACCTTTGATTACTGCCAAGTGTGCACCTCACTAAAAAAAAAAAAAAAAAAAATCTATAAAAAACGTTAAGATTCGGGGGCCAGGGGCCCGGGAGATAGCATGGAGGTAAGGCGTTTGCCTTTCATGCAAAAGGTCATCGGTTCGAATCCCGGTGCCCCATATGGTCCCCCGTGCCTGCCAGGAGCAATTTCTGAGCATGGAGCCAGGAGTAACTCCTGAGCACTGCCGGGTGTGATCCAAAAACCAAAAAAAAAAAAAAAAAAAAAGATTCGGGGGCCAAAATGATGGTGCAAGCGGTAAGGTATCTATCTGCCTTGCCTGTGCTAGCCTAGGACAGACAATGCTTCAGTCACACACCATCTTATATGGTCCCCCAAGCCAGAAGCGATTTCTATGCGCATAGCCCAGAGTAAACCCCAAGTGTCACTGAGTATGACTCCAAAAAAGTTAAGACTCACTTGCCCAAGGTCACATTACTAGTAGGTAGCAAAATCAATAGTCAAAGAGTTGCCTTCACATCTTAATACCTAAATCACTTTGCACTATTATATGATGCTAGACTCCTTTTTATAGTATATGCTAATTTGGTGTTCCAATAATGTAAGAGAATAGAAATTCTTGTCATGATGATAAATTAATTATTAAAAATAAGGTGGAAGTTGGGGGGCTGGAGCAATTGTGAAGTGGTAAGGTGTTTCCATTGCACGTGGTTGATCCAGGATGGACCTCAGTTCTATCTCTGGCATCCCATATGGCCCCCCAAGCCAGGAGTGATTTTTTTTTTTTTTTGGTTTTGGATTTTGGTTCACAACCAGCAGTGCTCAGGGGTTACTCCTGGCTCTATGCTCAGAAATCGCTCCTGGCAGGCTCGAAGGAACATATGGGATGCCGGGATTCAAACCACCGACCTTCTGCATGAAAGGCATGCTCCTTGCTATCTCTCTGGTCCCCAGGAGCGATTTCTGAGTGCATAGCCAAGAGTAATACCGGAGGGTCACTGGGTGTGGCCCATAACTCTCTCCCCACCCCCAAAAAAGTGGAAAGATTGCACAGCGGTAGGGTGTTTGCCTTGCACGTGGCAGACCCAGGACCGATGTTGATTCAATTCCCGGCATTCCATATGGTCCCCTGAGCTTACCCGGCCGATTTCTGAGCACAGAGCCAGGAGTAACCCCTGAGCATCACCAGATGTGACCGAAAACCTTCCCAAAAAAAATAAGTAAGGTGGAAGCACCTAGTCCAGATTTGTTTATAGTATAACTAAATTATGTCCTTTCTGGTTTATGTACAATCTTTCAGATATAGGTTGGAAAGATAGGTAAACTATGAAATGATTGAAAATAGTGAGCCTAAATTTCAGAAATTCTCTTAACTTTTGCATTGTTTTTCAGATTCGTCTTCTCTGAATGAAAAGAAGAGGAGGGATCGAGAAGAAAGACAGAATATTGTCCTGTGGAGACAGCCACTCGTTACCTTGCAGTATTTTTCTCTGGAAACCCTAGTAATCTTGAAGGAGTGGACCTCAAAGTAAAGATTCTTCCATAATCTTTTATATATACATTTTTCACTAATTTTGGAGCTATTCAACACTTTGCTTCCTGTCTGTTCAATCAAAATGAATTTAGTATGGTTAGGAACATACTTACTTACTATTTCTTTAAAAAAATAGATTAAGGGAACAAATTGTTCTTTGTGCATTGAATGATTACAATTGACCATTGTTTCATACTGAATTCCTTTTATGTAAAGGAGAGTACTATCATTAAAAATTTTTTTTTCTCTCTTTACCCTCAGGAAAAATCAGGCTTAGTATACGTAAGATGGTACTGATCATTTAATAGGACAAGGTTCAAAATATGTGACACTTTACTAATACTTTGAACTGTTTTAAATGAACTCTGCCATGAAAGTGTATTCGGGCTTTAAATTTAGTACTTGTAAAATCTGTTTCAAATATCATAAATAGCAAGTTGAACTTTTACGTGCCTTATCATCTTTTACCTTGCCTTTTCAAGTTATTAACTGTAATAAGACCATATTTTTTATGGCACTTTGAGCTTGTATAATTTTTTAGCTTGTTAATTCTTGCAGCAGCTCCCTGAGGAAAGTTTAAAACAATTTTATGATTAGTATGATTTTGCAAACAGGAAACAACTAGATTATTAAGTGTCACACTCACGGTACAATACTTAAAGGACTCTGACCGAGGTCCTCTAACTTGAAGACCTTCTATTATATGCCTCTCCCATTTCAGTGCTGGAATGGAAAAGAGTAAAGTCTTTAAGTAAGGGAAAGGCTGTGATGTACGATAAAAACTTGGATTCTGAAGCCGGAACAATAGTACAGTAGGTGGGGAACTTGTCTTGCATTCAGCCAATCCAGGTTTCATCTCCAGAATCTCATATGGTTCTCCGAACACTTCCACGAGCTATTCCTAAGAATTTCCAGGTATACCCCAAAAATTAAAAAAAGCAGCATAGCCAGAGCTATAGCACAGTGGTAGGGCGTTTGCCTTGCACACAGCAGATCCACAGTGGATAGTGGTTCGAATCCCAACATCCCATATGGTTCCCCCTATGCCTGCCAGGTGCAATTTCTAGGTGCAGAGCCAGGAGTAACCTCTGAGCGCTGCCAGGTGTGACCCAAAAAACCAAAAACAAAAACACAAAGAAATTGGATTCTGGGCCAGAGTGATAGTTAGCCCTAGTTATAACAAACCCCAGTTTTATCTCTGTCACTGGTTTATGATCCCCTGAGCACTGCCAGGGATCACTTCTGAGCACTACGATATGTGACCCAAAAACCAAAAAGGAAAGGAAAAGAATTGTAATTTATGCCTTTATATCTCCCTTTGACCCTCTTTTAGTAACTAGGAAAAAAGAATGGTATTTAGGAGCTCAACCCAGAGAAAATTGATCTTTTTGGTTTGTTTTGATTTGGCTTAGTTTTAGCGCTTTCTCCCAGCTCTGAGCTCAGGCATCACTTTTGGTGGGCTCAGAGGACCATATAGAGGACAATATGTGGTGCTGAGGATGGAACCTGGGTCAATTTTATGCAAGATAAATATCCTACTCACCATACTATGACTTAGGCCCCCAAGAATAGATTTTATAACTGAGTTAAATGAAATTAAGAGTGATGAATCTTGGGGCCGGGCGGTGGCGCTGGAGGTAAGGTGCCTGCCTTGCCTGCGCTAACCTAGGACGGACCACGGTTCCATCCCCCGGTTTCCCATATGGTCCCCCGGGCCTGCCAGGAGTGACTTCTGAGTGAATAGCCAGGAGTAACCCCTGAGCATCACCGGGTGTGACCCAAAAACAAAAACAAAAAAAAAAAAAAGAGTGATGAATCCTAAAAATGAGAAACTTAAATCATTAATTCCTTTATTTTTTTATTCATTTTTAAGATTGTGGCATCGTCAAGGCATTGTCGTGTCATTTTTACTGCTGCTTGCTGCACTCGTAGCTACGTATTATGTTGAAGGAGCTCATCAACAGGTAAGTTCAGCAGCACTTCCTATTTGTTACTTGCCTCATCTCATAGTTTCAAAATGCAGCTATTTTGGGTTTCATACCAATTCTACTTTCAGCTTTTTTTGGGTAGTGTGAGGAGCTACACCTAGCAATGCTGACTCGGAACTACATTCTGGAATCACTCCTGTCTACCACTGTTAGGGTACATGTGGGATGCCATTGATTAACCCGTGTTAGCTGCATGAAAAGCAAACACACATCCCACTGTACTATCTGTACTATTGCTCCAGCCCCAACTTTCAACATTTTTAGTCTTGTTTCTGTTGTTAAATGTATCTCATAGCCAGTACCTAATATTTTGCTTTCTAGGTCAAATATTAAAAATATTCTTGTACTGTTCTTGGCTTCTCAGCATTTATTATAGATAGATATATATCTTTTTTTTTTCCTTTTTTGATTTTTTTGGGCCACACCTAGCCTAGCTCTTTACTCGTAGACCAGTGCTTGGAGGTTCAAAGGTGGGATCAAAATGCATTTATGTGCTAGGATTCAAACATTATCTTGGCTACTATCTGTTCAGTCCTGTATTGTTGCATATGTAAACATTTCTAATCTTATCACGATTTGGAATGTATACACATTTCTGGACCTACCCTGATCCCACCCTGATCAGTGATTGGACCCTACTCTAGGGTGTGACCTGGCAGGACCCACCCTGATCCTGTCCTGATCAGTGATTGGACCCTACTCTAGGGTGTGACCTGACATTCTGCCCCTACCCTAGGGTGGTACCTGATTCTAGTGTATAAAACAGAGGTCTTTGT
>PVKC010027836.1:0-15662 GCA_004027635.1 Crocidura indochinensis
GGGGACCATATAGGGCACCGGGATTCGAACCGATGACATTTTGCATGAAAGGCAAATGCCTTACCTCCATGCTATCTCCTGGGCCCCAAAGAATATTTTTACATCAAAATCAATATGCATGATATTTTTAGTAACAAAATTGAAAACTACAGTTCTTAAAATTAAAAGAAAAAGAGAGTGAGAGAAAAAGAAGAGAAAAGTAATGTCTGTCTTGGGGTCTGGGGGTGGTTACATTGGTAACAAGATATGTGCATTGGTGAATGGATGGATGTTGGAACACTGTAGGACTTAAACTCAACCATTAATGACTTCACAACAGTGTGTATCATGGTGATTCAATTAAAAATAAAATAAAAATATTAATGCAAAACCTGTTTTTACCTTTCAATAGTTTTCTGTATTGCCTCTTTTACCTCACTGCTACATTCCAGTCTGAAACTAAATATTTGTTGGAATTGCATTTTCCAAGTTAATGGAAAAATAATTGTGGCACATAAGAGAGTGGAACTGATCTATTATTCATCAGTGGTCTTAAACGTCAGATCCATGGACCGTGGCTTCTCTTGCATTTGTAGAATAGTAGAACAGACTTAATCTACTACATGATTATTACTGCCTGTTCAAAGACCAGTGTGGTGACAAAAGCTGTTCAAAGTGTCAATCACTTCCAACATACATATGATTTGTATCTGCCTTACGTGTTCTGACTCTGATCCCCTAATAATGTGAGGGAAATATTTACATAGTGTCCATCAATAAGTGAACTTACTACTCAGATATGATACACCTGGGTTATATATTAAACATTTTCTCACCAGAGTCCATCCTTTTAGCAAGGGTGAGAAGCTAGTGTGTCTTAATACTTCTATCTGTGCATGTGCACAAGATCCATGTTGCACAGACTGTCTGGACAACTCATATTGTTAGTCTTAAATGTACCTTATTCATCCTTCATTTCTAATTCCTTCTGGGAAGAATTTTATTATGCTCAGGGCTTGAGAGTACTAACCCTAAGTTCTTGTAGTATCCCATATGAAAGGAAGTTTTATTTCTCTCTCTTCTTTGTTTTGTTTTTTTGTTTGTTTGTCTTGAGCCACAGCCAGTAATATTCAGGGGTTACTCCTGGCTATGTGGTCAGAAATTGCTCCTGGCTTGGGGGACCATAAGGGATGCCAGGATTTGAACCAGCATCTGTCCTGGATCGGTTGCATGCAAGGCAAATGCCCTACCACTGTGCTATTGCTCCAGCGCCAGGAAGTTTTATTTCTATGCCTCTTTCTTCCATATATTCCAGGTTATCAGTGCAGGTGAATACTAAATATTATGTAAACTAAGCAATTGCAACCACCTTTTAGGATTGTGAGATATAATTGTACTGACCTCAAAACCTGAAGTAGTTATAATACAATAGTAATAGTGCAATGTTTTTTTTTATTTTTCCAGCATTTTAAGTTTATTTTCTGAAAGTGATGTTATCCTCTTAGAAGGACTATTCTTTCTTCTATCTTATCTACTACTGGAGTTGAATCTTGGTCAGAAAAAAAAAATTGAAAAAGCAGTGTTCTTTCCCTGATGAATATGGGTAGATTTGTAATACCAGAGATCACTTAAATTTCGTCTTTTAAAGTAGAATAATAGCATTTTCGGCCATTATGCCAGCAACCTTTGTCCCCTTTAAATTATAATTTAAAAAACCAAACTTTTTAATTATCTTTATTTAAACACCGTGATTACAAATATGATTATAGTTGTATGATTACGGTCATGAAAACACCCCCCTTCACCAGTGCAACATTCCCACCACCAATTTCCCAGATCTCCCTCCGCCCCACCCCACCCACACCTGTACTCGAGACAGGCTTTCTACTTCCCTCATTCATTCACATTGTTATGATAGTTAAAAACCCAATTTTTTTTACATATATCTAAGTTTCTAGATGATGAAAGACATTTAATAATTATTAATAATCTTATTTCATTCTTTCAAGTATGATTATCCTACAGTAAATCAGTCTTAAAAAATCTGAGACACACTGAGAATGCGTACAAATCCTAATTCTTTTTCTTGCTTTGCTACAGTATCTAAAATACATTTCACTTAGGTTATGTTCTTTATTTTTGGTTATGTTGTTGCAATAGAAATGAAGCTTGAGACTAGAGGTTGTCTGGAGGTTATAAAGAGACAAGGATCAGAATGTTTAAACTGGGTCGGGGGATAGAGGCAAGATATCTATCCAGGTAGAACCAATATTAATGTAAACATGGAACCAAAATAATGAATGCTAAATTTAAAAATGCTTATCAAGGAAACAGATTATGGATGGGGTGAGATTCCACTGCTAGTAGGATTGAATTTGAAACAGTATATGACTGAAATCCTACTATCAACAATGTTTTAAATCAAGCACCTAACTAAAAACATTTCTTTCTAAATTAAAAATAGAGTCATATATCTTTGTAAGTAAGTAATAACTACTCTTTGGTAGTTCTCACACAAGGCTCAACCTACATCATAATGAAGAAAGATACGGTTAAATTAAGTTGAGCATTATGTTGTGCTCTTTGCTAGACACTAAGCCTAGGAAACATAAGCCATGCCTATATATATTTGTAGAAAATTCCAGGTCACCTACCTTACCATTGTACAAAAGACTGTCTTAAACCTACTGTCTGAGCATGTTGACTCAATACATATTTTTCCACCTTTCTCTACAAGAAAATTCAGCTGTTTTAGTCAGCTATTCTGAGAGGTTTTTGGGTTTTTTTTTTGTTTTTTTTTTTGTTTGTTTTGTTTTTTTGTTTTTTTTTTGTTTGTTTTTTTGTCTAATGCTTAAGTTAGCTACAGTTCACTCACAATACAAAGTAATGAGATCATTTAGGTTTTGTTTCTTTGTTTGTCACATCCAGTGGTGGTCAGGTGTTACACCTGGCTCTGCACAAAGGAGAATTCTATGGGGTGCTGGAGATCAAGTCTGGGTTGGCCACATACAAGGAGAACACCCTACCCACTGTGCTGTTCCTCTGGCTTTTAGCTATTGGAATTAATTTTACCTTAAAGTATACATTTTATACAGTAAATATAATGATATCTCAAGTTTAATAACTAAAATGTAACTATTAGGATATCTTTACACTTCATCTATATTTTTTAAATAATTCAGACTAAGTAGAAAGTATTTAACAAAGTGTCAATAATGAATGCTTCATCCTTTTTAGATGGGAACATCTATCTTAACGTGGTGTTCTTTTTGTTTTTGTTTTTGGACCACACACAGCAGTGCTCAGGCTCTGAGCTCAGAAATCACTCCTGGCAGGCTAGTGGAGACCATATAGGACATAGGAGATTAAACTCAGGTCTGTCCTGGGTCAGCCACATGCAAGGCAACTGCCCTACTGCTCTGCTATAGCTCCAGCCCCCAATGTGGTGTTCTTGATGTGATACTTAAAATTTCTTTAGAACTTTACAAACTTAAAATATTTTGTATAAACAGTGGTTTGTGAAATCTAAATGACTCAGTACTCAGCATTCAATTAAGTAGCAACTGTCTGACAATATATTTGCTGTAATACTATCTATATTAATATATACATATCTTTTTCCTATATTCTCATTATTTTCATTGAGTCATAAATATCTACATTTCCCTCTCCTTTCCCCCCAGTGGTTGTCACCATTAGTGAACTTAAAATATTCTATTAGCATTATCCTTTTATATCCCTATAACTTTTACAACTTCCAACACCAGATTATATGCATATAAACGTATCATAAAATATGTTTATAATTATTTCTTGTGATAAAGTGAGTGGATAAATTAATGAATATTTCAACTTCAGTAATTAAGGTATAATGTTTATCTAATAAAGAACACGGTGTATAGTAAATCCTGTACCAAGACTGTCATTAAGTAAAGAGAATAACTTTATAAGCCTATGTCTGAGCCAAAGTCATAAGCTATTTCCCCTTGCCCTTAATACCTTGCCTCTTATCAGGAAACCAAATGGTGCCCTGGTCAGCTAAGCTTTGATAATGATTCTGTAATAGTTGTTAAAACTAGAATCTTGAAAATATCTGAAAAAATATCTTGAAATATATCCTAATATAAAGTGCTATATATAAGTGTTAATATAAAGTGTCCTAAAGTGGCTATTCAATCACTTTACTGTGTTGGTTGTCATTCTACTTTAATCAATAATATAGAGAAATGCTTTTCAGGGTAACCTGGGTGTTATCAAGCTCTGTTACAACTCTCTATGCTTTCGTGATCCTCACACAATCCACAATCTCAGACTGCTTTGTCCCATTAATTTGTAAGTGATCATTTGATTTGCTCTGCATAACCCCTAAAATGTTTAGGGTATATCTAATACATTGGCTGAATAAAGGTAAAGTACATAAAATTAGGTGTAGTTTCAGTCACTGTGTCTTAAATTTTATCTTTTTGATTTGAGGAATGACCACAGAAACAATGAGATCTGGAAAGCAAGATTATACACAACCTAGAACTATAAAGTTGTCTAATTAAACAGACATTAAGCACATCTAAAGTATAATAGTTGATTATGCCTATTGAGACCAGAGCTGTAAAACATTGTTTTAAGAAATTAGTGTGATATGTAACTTTATACATTATAGATGATGTATGTATATAGTATTCCTGATATATTCATTTTAAAACCAAGACCAGATCAGACATGATCTCATTCACATAAGTTCTAATGCTATTTGATAAATGATTGTAAATTCTATTGCAAGCTATCAATAATTTATCACATATTAATGTAGTATTCATTAACTTATAACTTTCAAATTTTAAACTTATTAAAATAAATTTTGAAATCATATTTTAAAGTGTTATTTATATATTCTCAGGTGCATATAAATAGGATTTAAATTTCAAATGCCGGGGGCCAGGCGGTGGCGCTGCAGGTAAGGTGCCTGCCTTGCCTGCACTAACCTAGGACGGACCATGGTTCAATCCCCTGGTTCCCCATATGGTTCCCCGTGCCTGCCAGGAGCGACTTCTGAGCAAATATCCAGGAGTAACCCCTGAGCATCACCGGGTGTGGCCCAAAAACCAAAAATTTCAAATGCCAATTATTTTTGGTTTTATCATTGCCTTGTGTGAAGAGTCCTACCCTTTTCTCAAGGAACTCCCAGGTCACTCCCAGAGAAAGCCATACTACTAGGGGATGCCATATTTTACATTAAATAGGGATTGTGATTATTTTGTGTGTTTAGGCTGAGCGATGATTGGGGATCACTAGGACTATACCTACTGGTGTAAAATGTGCCATTAAAAGTTATAAATAGGGACCCGGGAGATAGCATGGAAGTAAGGCGTTTGCCTTTCATGCAAAAGGTCATGGGTTCGAATCCCGGTGCCCCATATGGTCCCCTGTGCCTGCCAGTAGCAATTTCTGAGCATGGAGCCAGGAGTAACCCCTGAGCACTGCCGGGTGTGACCCCCCAAAAAAAAGTTATAAATGGACTCTGTTTTCTAAGAATTCAAGAACCCTGTTTCCTAAAACATTTCCCTGGTCCCAAATATCAATGCTTGCAGCTACAACAATATCTCAGTGGATTAAAGTTAATGTTTTACATGCTGGTAGACCATGTTCCCAGCATCCTTTCCTCCCTAACTCTATCAAAAAAATTTCTCCTAGCACCGCCAATTGTGGCCCCCAAAGAAGAATATATTTATTTTTTATTACTTACAGTGAATTGTAATTACAGAAAATAACTTTGCAAGAATAAAGCACATTAAAATTCAGCAATTTCTTATCTAAGCATGCAATTTAAATAGTATTTGTAATAAATAACAAATATACTTCTTAAAATAGTTTATTATATTCATTATTAATGACTATAATAGACCAAATAAAATACAGGTTAAGTTGGCTTGTTGTGGAATGGCTTTTGTTTATATGATGTGAATATAAACAAACAAAAATGTTAGATGAATGAATACTGAATATATTTTAATGAATAGAAATTGAGTGAATACCCATCTGCCACAGAGCAGATGTACAGTGGGAAGAGCCATGTGTATATCCACTGTGATCATAGCTATTTTAATAATTATGGCAGTAGAGAGGTTTCACTTGGTCTAATTTAGAATAAAATTCTGGGATTCTGATGAACATTCTGTTATACTCAGTATTAAAAAAAATAAAAGTTCCAAATTCCCCCAAAATTATCCCCCCAAATAAAAAAGAATATCAAACCCCAAATATAGGACATATAGGCAACTAAAATGGGCCCCTGCATATATTTAACCTATGTTTGCAAAGTTTATATGCAACTGTGGTTTTTTTTGTGTGTGTTTATGTCTGACTCTATAGATCATTCCGAGTTGTTCTTGGGGCCTATATGAAGACTTGGATAAAACCCAGAACTTAAATATGAACCAGCAGTAATCAAAGTAAATAACTTGCCAACTGTACTAGACTTCTAGTTCTATACATAATTTATTTCCAACATCAGTCCTAGGCTGTTAGAGAGTTATTCTTATTAACTTCATAAAATTTAAATTACTATAGTGGAAGTTATATTAAATGACTCATCAAATAGCCATAAGCACATATTAGATAAAAAAAAAATGCTGCACTAAATAGACCAGAGTTGAATGAACCATTGTAGACCCTTAAAAATGAAGAAAAATAGGGCCTGGAGAGATAGCATAGCATAGTGGCATTTGCCTTGCAAGTAGCCGATCCAGGACCAAAGGTGGTTGGTTCAAATCCCGGTGTCCCATATGGTTCCCCGTGCCTGCCAGGAGCTATTTCTGAGCAGATAGCCAGGAGTAATCCCTGAGCACCGCCGGGTGTGGCCCAAAAAACAAACAAAAAAATGAAGAAAAATAATCTGTACTTTATACCCCAGAATGACTAATACAGTACGTTTGAAGCCATATGATACAGACTGATATTATATTCAACAACATATATTAACAGTTAGACATTTTGTCTTTATTTTTAACTGGAGTGTATATGTACAATATAAGTTCAAGGAGACTGTTAAAAATATTAAGAACCAGCAAGAGTCATTCTTACATAGAAACAAAAATATAAAGATAATACTGTTAAATTTTGGTTTAAAGAAATTATTATCATTATTATTATTATTATTATTATTATTATTATTATTATTATTGGTTTTGGGACCACACCCAGTGGTACTCAGGGTTACTCCTGGCTCTGCACTCAGAAATCACTCCTGGTAGGCTTGGGATACCATATGGGATGCTGGGAATTGAACTCAGGTTCGTTCTGGGTTGGCCATATGCAAAGCAAATGCCCTACCACTGTGTTATCTATTTGGCCCAGAAATTATGCATCTTAATAAATTTCTTAATTAGGATGAAAGCGAGAGACTCAAATATGCATAAATTATCACTTATTCATAATTAAGTAGAATAAATTATATTGACCAAAAATCATATCAAAATAAGAAAAAAATGGAGTCGGAGAGATAGCATGGAGGTAAGGCATTTGCCTTTCATGCAGAAGGACGGTGGTTTGAATCCCGGCATCCCATATGGTCCCCTGTGCCTGCCAGGGGCGATTTCTGAGCATAGAGCCAGGAGTAACTCCTGAGCGCTGCTGGGTGTGACCCAAAAACAAAAACAAAAATAAAAACAAAAAAGAAAGTGTTACAGACGGCTAATGTCTGTAACTATTAATATTTGAGCTACGTGAGTCCTTAATATCACGGAAGAGAGTGAGACGGAGGGAGATCTGCAAACAGAAATATTAATGTAGAAATGAGAGAACCACACAGTTGTATGTATGGGATCCACGTGAAAAGAAACGAGGACAAATTTATTAAAAATTAGCTCAGCCTTATAAAGTAAAGTCTGGAATGCAAGGTGAGGCAAAGCCAGGAAAAGAAGGGGGGTTGAATCCTGAGATTGAAACTAGAATTAGCATATGAAGTGACAGGTAGAGAAACCAGAGTTGAGAAAGGACAATGGATGCTAGCTGAAATTTTGCATCTTAAAAGGACCAGGTGCAGAAGATGGAAAGGAAAATTCTGTTATTGGGGTTCAATTAGTTTCGATAGAAAACAAAAGGAGTGAAACCCAGTTAATAATTAGGAAGTAGGAAAAACAGGTAGCTAATGGGGGAGTGAGAAATATTGAGTAAGTAGCAATTATCAGGAAGAGAGAAATAGCTTTCCTACTGAGTTTGGAATTCTAGAAAAAACACGCTTGGCGCCAAGATTTGCGCTGGTCAAAGAAACTGATCAATGGGGGTGCATCAATTTGGTACTGTCTTTCTTTGATTGCAGGAGGATTTTTTGAGACCTTATATTTCTTAAAGGGACAGAGTGAAAAAATGTCACAGCCTTGGAAATTCACATTTCAGACCATCCTTGACAAAGAGGTCAGCTAATGACACTCAGAGTAGGCTTTTCTGAATAAAATGTGATTTCTATATTCAGGAGTTTTCACTCCTGAAATGGGCTGTGGCAGAAAGTAAAGGTTTGATTATGATAGTATATAAAATGAGAAAACATTAACTTGAAAAATAAGAAATGTGAATTGTTATTAACAAGGTATTGATAGATGGAAATTTTTCTTGATAAACTGCCTATTGGGAATTTAATTTAAATTTTTATTTTTTGATTTTGGGCCATCTAGCAGCATTCAGGATTACCCCTGGCTATGGACTTAGGAATCACTCCTGGCATGCTCAGGGGACGCGATATGGGATGAAGATTGAACCCGGTTTGGCCTCATGAAAGGCAAAAGCTTTATCTGCTCTGCTATCACTCCAAATTTCTTCTTAAATCCTGACTGACATAAAAATAAGATCACTGACGTGAAATCTACTTAAGCAAGCAAAAAAAAAATCAAAACAGAGATCTCAAAAGTTCTATCATACTTTGACTATATCTCTTACTGTTCTCGTAAGGTTCCTTCAGAGACTCTTCTTATTTATGCTTCTCGTAATTGAAGATCATTTTACTGGTTCACATAAAAAATTAATTAGTAGAAGTTGTTTTGCTGCCATCAATGATGATTTTGGATTAATAATAAACCTATTTAAATCTTCAAATACCTCCATTACAAAAAGCATTTGGGTTTTAGATAGAGATAAGATCAGCTGAGTTGAACACTTTGTTCAATTGCAGTTACAACTAAATATTAAGGCATTGAAGGATTTTTTTGTCAAACCAGCAGAAGCCTGATTCAATACAATGAAAATAAAATTTTTGTTTTGTTTTAGTTGTTTCATGCATCTCTGATGATAACCAACTATCAGAAATAACAGAATGCCTCAAGCAGACAAATGGCATGCCTCCAGTTGTGCAAGAATGCATGGTTCCATGTCGAGATGATTGTACTTTCACTGCTTGGTCCAAGTTTACACCATGTTCTACAAATTGTGAAACAACCAGAAGCAGAAGGCGACAGCTCACAGGTAGGAAGTGACAGTCGCTCCTGAGTTTATACTTCCAAAGAGAGCCAAAAATTAGGATCATGCTTCTTCTTCCATCTAATTTACCATTATGTTATAGTTTAATCAAGGCAATTATTTTTGATATAGTACAGATAATAAGTTGTTTTGCTATTTGTCTCATTTAATGTGCCAGGATTTGTCTTAACTGTATGTGTATGACAGAAAGTACTTCAGGGATTGAAAAATCAAAGACAATATGACCAACTAATTGCTGGAACAAAGAACTTGTCATTGACATTGAAGACTAAAGCACAAGTGAACATTTGTTCTCATGAATAGTTCAAGTGATAATTCTCTTACATTTTAAGATCTATTTGAAAGTTTAACTTCCAGGGTTAAGTATTAGATTTAATTCACTAAACTGAATTTACTTAATGCATCATTTAACAGGATTTCTGTATACAAATCAAACAACCACTCATAAGTGCAAATGAAATGTATATTCACACATAAAAATACCAAATGAAAAAAATTACTTAGTCTGTCCCCACTAATATATAATTAAGTGCAATTCTGGTTTCATTTGAAATGTGATAACATTATAGAGAAAAACATAAGTTACAATGTATATGACAGCAAAATTTACAAGTTTGAGACAAGTGTGAAATTTTGTTTACTTGTTCATACACATTGTTTCAGAGGCCATTATTTTAGCAATTTTACATATTTTGAGGTAAGAAAAATTTTCTTTGGTGAGTATATTAGTATTATATTTTCTTTTGGAAGACTTTATAATAGGAAATTTGTGTTTGTATATAGTAGATGAAAAATACTAATAATCCTATGGTATAATTTTTATTTTAAATATTTTTATTTTTTATTTTAAATAAAATAAAATTTATTTTAAATAATTTATCAACACTAATAAATTTAACTTTAACTTAAAGTATACAGTTTATGTAAATATTAAATCACTGGAATATTTCATATAATCTATTTTCAATATGATTTTTTTTGCCACACCAGGCAGCATTCAGAGGTTACTCCTTGCTCTGCATTTAGAAATTGCTCCTGGCAGGCTCAGTGGACCATATGGGATGCCTGGAATCAAACCCATGTTTGTCCCAGATTGGCTGCTTGGAAGGCAAATGCTCTAATGCTGTGTTAATTCTCTGGCTTTTATTTTCAAAATGTTTTATAATAAAAATTAAATGTTTTTTATTTGATCCAGAACAATAGTACAGCTGTTAAAGCTCTTACCTTGCATGCATTCAACATATACTATATCCATGGAACACAAAATACAGTAGAGTTAATTCCTGAATAAAAGATAGGAGTAAGCCCTGAGCACCACTGATTGTATTTCAAAACAAAATTATATGTGCATATATTTTCTGAATTACCACTTTCTCTACTTGCACTGTTAATTGATTTTGGTACAATTTCATATTTAGGTAAAATTAACAGTCAGTTTAAGGAAATACAGTAAATACAAAGAGAGCACTCATTTCGGTTTTGGTATAATTGTAGGAAAATAAGTTAATATTTGCTGGAGTAATGAAAATTTAACTTATTTTCCTACAAATAAATACACAAATAAAATAAAAAATATTTGCTGGAGTAATGAAAATTTTTTTATTTTATTTGTGTTTATATTTTATTAGGCAAAATATAATTGTTCATAAAAATGATAGACTAAGGCATGTATTTATTTATTTAATTTGGTTTTGGGGTCATACCTAACATTGCTCAGGTCCCAATTTATCTCTGCTCATGGATAACTCCTTGTGGAGCTTGGGAGAATATGTAGAGCTTGATAATGAAACTGGGTTAGCCACATATAAGGCAAGCCCTCTATCCTCTGTATCATCTCTCTGGCCAGCTCCATCATAAGCAAGGGAGCACCATGTCCATTATACTATCACTCTAGTCCTCAAAGACATGAGCATAGACTATAAAAATAATGTTGCTTTCTACACTTTATCCCATCAGAGCTGAATTAAAGATACAAAGCTTCAGGGACAGAGAACAATTTAAGGAATTTGTAGCCTTGAAACTATCCTTGTGTGAAGCTCTAATAGAGATTCTTTTTAAAAGGCGAAACAAACTCCTCAGCACTTGACCGGAGTTTGTCCCTCTTTCATAGTGCTTATGTTTGTCCCCTACTAGATTAAAAAGATTGCTTTACTCCAATCCTGCAGGATGATTTTTACATTCACAAAAACAAAGTAACAATTCAGTTGATTTTTTTAACTGCGTTTCCTCTTAATGCCATTTTAATTACCTTATTTGAAGTGATGGATAACAGATTTTTTTTATTTACTTCTATAGATTTTTATTACAAGTCTTACTAATGAGTCATTTAAGCGATATCTCTAAAATATTTCCTAACATAAAGCCACTAATTACTTTCTTTTTTATTAATTTTTTATTTTTGATTATGAGAACAAAGATGCAAAGAAAGAGGACAAGGACAAGTTACAGAGGAAGGACAATCACCTATAAACAGAATTCTCAGTAGTCCCAATACTATCTTATCTTTGAACTTTCAGCCAAATATAATTAAGAAAAATAATACAGAACCCATGTACAATTACTTTGTCCCTCAAGTCCCCAGATTGTAGTACATACTATTTCTTAGCAGCACACAAAATAATCTAAAGACATAAGACTTAAACATTAATCTAAGACTTAATAAATCTAAGACTTAATCTAAAGACATAACTCCTTAAACATTGAAGGCAAAGTACTATTTACTTTCTTAGGATTAAACATTTTTTACTTCCATTCATATTATTTTCTTATTTTTTCTTAACTATTAAAAATTACATTTGTAGAATTTTCCTATTTCTTGTAATATATTATAAAATATTTTATAATTTAATTCTTAAAATATAATTTTAGAATATGATTTAATTTTTAAATGATTTTAAAATACAATTTTAAAAATATAATTTAATATTTAAAATATATTATCACAAAATGATTGATAATTTTTATATTATATATCCCAAAAAGATAACTTTGAAAAAACTTTAGCAATTTACTATTGATTTAAAATTCTGTGGAATTTCAGTACATCAGTTTTATTCACTCATACATGTAGGTACCACTAACTTCATAATTAAAATAAAATAGTGATCTATTCCAAGTGTGAGATATAAAAAGTAACATATGCTACTAATTTCATTTTATGAACCTCAACAATCAACAACTTTCCAACTCTTATCTCCTGGTAGTTCATGCAGTAATAAAGGTTAAAAAAAAGGAAGAAAGGGAAAAAGGAAGGAAAGAAAGAAGGAATGAAGAAAGGAAAAAAGAAAAGATAGAACGAAGTAAGGAAGGAAGGTAGAAGTAACGATGAAAGAAAATATTAAATATTAAAATACTTTAAAGTAGAATAATTACGATGGATCCAAAATCTGAATTTTAAAATTCAACAGATTTTGAAGAGTATTATAAAGACTGAAACTTTGTTTCCTCAGAATCATTACTTTCAGGGAAAATTGGGACAAACTAAAATAAATTTTAAGAAATATGTTAATTTAATTTTTTACCTCTTGAACCACCATAACAAACATAATTTGTGTCATTCTCCAACATAAAATCCCTTTATTTAAAATGAACAAATTTCAAAGTTGATCCAAGAAGTGCTTTCTTTATCACAGAATTTTCTTTCATGGCTAAGAAAGTTAAAAGAAACTTGTTTAAAATTCAATATTCTAAAAATTCAAAAATACAAATTGTGAGTGAAATTATTTGTTTAATTTATTTGAAGCATATGGTTTGCAAACATGCATACAAGGTCCTATTCCACACCCTCTACTACAGTGTCTGCTTTCACCTACTACTGAGTTTTTTTGGGGGGCCACACCCATTTGATGCTCAAGGGTTACTCCTGGCTAAGTGCTCAGAAATTTCCCCTGGCTTGGGGGGACCATATGGGATGCCGGGGGATCGAACCTTGGTCCTTCCTTAGCTAGCGCCTGCAAGACGTACACCTAACCTCTAGTGCCACCTCATCGATCCCTAATGAGTGGTTTTTAATATCAATGATAGTTGATACAAATTAAAGATAAAAATGTCTCTTGTTGGAACAGGGAAAAGCAGGAAGAGAGAGAAATGCCAGGATGCTGACCTATATCCACTGGTGGAAACAGAACTGTGTCCTTGTGACATATTTATAGCTCAACCTTATGGAAACTGGTCTCATTGCATTCTTCCTGAAAGCAAAAGAGAACCTCACATAGGATTGCTGATACCAGAAAATAGCAAAGAATGTGGAGAAGGGCTTAGATTTCGAGCCATGTCCTGCTCTGATAAAAATGGAAGACCTGTTGATCCATCCCACTGCAACAGTTCTGGTAAGTGTTCTGATGAAGAGTAACAAATGAAACTTTATATATAATCCTGGAGATCTAGAGTCAGTGGTTTTGTTCTACCTTTCATAGACCGTGGAGATAAAAATTCACAAATACATATATGGAGATTTTGGATGTAATTATTTGGCATTTTTAAGTAGTACAATTTTACTTTATTGTTTTTTATTAATAATCTTTATTTTAACCAAAGTGGATTACAAATCATTCACAGTAGTACTTTAGTGGCATTGAATCAGGGGCATTCCCACCACCAATGTTGTCCTTCCTACACCCCAGTTTCCAGCCTGCATCCCATATCGCCCCTCCTTTGCCCCCCAGGCTCCTAGTATAAGTGGTTCTCTCTGTGTCGAGCTTGTAGATTGGGTATCGATTCTTTAGTCGTTGGCTTTCGATTTGGTGTCTAGCTTTTTGTAGCTTGGGTATCGATTCTGTTGTAGTTGGCTTTAAATTTGGTGTTTAAGTCTGATTATTTTTTTAAATTTTTTATTTAAGCAACTTGATTACATACATGATTGTGCTTGGGTTTCAGTCATGTAAAGAACACCACCCATCATCATTTTTTTATTTCTACTCAATGTTCATGCGACTGTTTGATCTTAGTACCCTCCATTATTTCCCCCTCAATTTGTGAGGCAGAACAAGATGGTTCAAGTTATGTGGTTCTGTTTGAAGGTAAGAAAAAGAGAAAAGAAAAGGGGGGGGGGCAAAAATTCAAACAAGTTAATGGGAGGAGTTCTTCTAGAGACTGTAAAAATCAATTTAAAAAAAGAATGGGGAAAAAGGGAAGTCAGCTCAATCTGAGTTTTACCTCTAGAACTTGTTCACTGAGAATGCAAATTTTTTTCATTGATAAAATCAAACATTTACAAATGAAGCAATCTTTGTGCATTTTTTCCTGTTTTACAAATACAAGAAAAATTTGTCTTTTGGAGATTTTTTTTCATAGACAGATTTTGGTGTTCTTTCTGATCACAAATAACTCATTCATAGAGACAGGAAACTCTGTCTTTTAGTGTTCTTAAGATATAAGGTTTGGGGCCAGAGAGATAGCATGGAGGTAAGACGTTTGTCTTTCATGCAGAAGGTTGGTGGTTCGAATACCGACATCCCATATGGTCCCTCGTGCCTGCCAGAAGCGATTTCTGAGCGTGGAGCCAGGAGTGACTCCTGAGCGCTGCTGGGTGTGACCCAAAAACAAACAAACAAAACAAACAAACAAAAAGATTGTCCTTAAAAATGTTTTAAATGGTGTATAATTATACTTCTATAACATTAAAAAAGGAAACAGGTTATTTAGGGTTATTGGGTTATTTTGTAGGAGCTAATCGTATTGTTTATTTTCTCAAGTAAAATATGAAAAATATGATAATGAGTAAAACTAGGCATGTTCAAGTGAGAATATGAGCGCATTGATAAAAAGGGAACATGGTATATGAAATTATGTACCACAGTTGAAGTGTAGGCAACAAAATGTATAGTATGTCATAAAAGATGTTACACACCCAGAACTGATGAGTGTAGGAAATTCAAAGAGTAGAATATATTTATCTGTTTCAGTTTAAACCTAGGGAAATTTGGAATGAGGTTGGCACAAGAAGGGAATAAAGGCTAAATGTAGCTTTAGTGTAAATGATACTGAACATTGAAACTGAGTCTAATGGAGCTTATTAATATTCTTTTTTTTTTTTGTCCCCAGATTCACCATTCAAACCCGGCAAGGGTCTGGGTTGAGGTGTATATGGGGTGCATTTACTGTACCTCCTCCTTCTATACAGTCAGTGTAAAGAACACAGCCTGTGATAAGAATTGGGAGGTCTTATTATTTCTTTTCATTTCTTTTGATTTTTTCTTTAACTTCTTTTTTAAACACCC
>PVKC010027837.1:0-15628 GCA_004027635.1 Crocidura indochinensis
GAGAGAGAGAGAGAGAGAGAGAGAGAGAGAGAGAGAGAGAGAGAGAGAGAGAGAGAGAAAGAGAAAGAAAGGATTTGAGTGTCGAATGTGAGGGAGGCCAGAGAGCCTCCACCGATTCGTCCCCGGGGGTCCCCAAAGGCCTGGGGCTGAACCCCGCTCCAGGTCCCGAACCCCCCACCTGTTGGAAATAGTTTTTTTTTAACCCCAAAGCTCGATCGTGCACACTCTCAAAGTCGCAAACGACCGGCACGAAACGCGGGCGAGTCTCCCAAAGTCCGAGGGACTTGCCCAGCGGATACCAATAAAGAAAGGGAGGGACGCGAGGGGCGTCCCGGGAGGGCGAAGCTATGCAGCCAGACCTCTCCAGCGTGGTCGGCTTTAGGACCCGCCGAGAACTCTTTCCCTACCCCGGGCTCCAGGGGCGGGGCGGGCCGGCCGCCCGGAGGCTGCGGGGCGCATGCGCGCGCGCCCCACTCCAGCCGGTCGCGGAGCTCGGCGGCGCGGCGGAGAATGAACGGGAACAAAACAAGCCGAGCCTTTGTGGCCGCTTAAAGGGGCCGCAGCGGACAACTTCCCTCCGCGCCGCCCCCGCCCGCCCGCCCCGGCCCCGCGCGGCCAACCGCGTCTCCGGGGCTCCCAGCAACTGGCTGCAAGAGGAGAAGCCGCGCTTTCAAGAGGTCGGGAGGGAGGAAGGAAGGAAGGAAGGAAAGAAGGAAAGAAGGAAGCAAGGAAGCAAGGAAGACGGAGCCAAAAGTAACCTGAGCGGCTGAGAGTGGACTCTGGTCCCGGGAAGCTTGGCCGGGCGCAGCAACGTGGACTGAGACGCCCGGAATGCGGACAAAGCTGGGGCGCCCGTGTGGGGCTGGCGGGGACGCCCACAAAGTTCGCCCGATGATGGCTTGAGTGCGCGGGGCGCGTGTGCGGGGATCCAGGCTCCCAGTTTCCCCCTCCCGCGGCTGCATTGGCGGGGGGCGATGTCTCTGCCTTGACCCCTCGGGTGTTTGGGGTGCATTTGCTTTGGGGGGGCACCTGTCTTTTTTTTTAGGGTTCTTTTTATTGGGGGGGGGCGTGCAGCGCATCATCATGTCGAAAGTGGTCCAGAAGAAGAACCACTGGACTAGCAAGGTTCACGACTGCACCGTGAAGAGGGGACCCCGGGGCGACTTGGGGGTGACGGTGCTGGGGGGCGCGGAGCACGGGGAGTTTCCCTACGTCGGAGCGGCGGCGGGGCTCCCCGGGGACGGAGACGGAGACGGAGCCGGAGCCGGCGAGGGCCCGAAGCTGAGCGCAGGAGAACTGCTTTTGGAGGTGCAGGGGGTGCGGGTGTCGGGCTTGCCCCGCTACGACGTGCTGGGGGTCATCGACAGCTGCAGGGAGGCCGTCACCTTCAAGGCCGTCCGACCAGGTAAGACGGGCACCCCGAAAAGGGGCAGCAATCGGGCAGGGTCCCCCCCCCCCCAACTCTGCTTCCCGCCCGATTTCCCGCTTTCCAAGGCCGAGCGCTGCAAGGAGGGGAAGTTGAGGCCGAGCGCCTGGAGGTTGTGCATGATGCAGAGTTTTGGGGGAGGCTTTTGCCCACCTGCATGGAGTGCATTGGAGCTGCTTGTGCGCGGGGAAGGCTGGAGACTCTTGCAGGTCTCCTGTGCCAACCTGTGACTGCAGCCACCCCGAGTTTGGCCTGCCCAGCTAGGTCTGGAAGATGGTTGGGGGAAACTGAGGCCAGAGCTAGGCAATCGCTCCCTCGCTCTTTCTTTCCTGTCGTCTTTGGGGAGACCACGGCAGCTGCCGCCTTCTGGAGCTAACTTGTCTGGTTCTGAGATCTGGAGACTGGGTTTGGACGAGGAGCCCCAGTCTTGGCATTGCTCTAGCCGGCTCACCCTGCACCCCTCCAGGTGGGTCGGGGTATGACCATGTGGGGCTGCCCAATCCAGCTGCCCCAGGATCTTGCATGCTCTGCACAGCTGACTGAGGCTTGTCTCCGCTGTGAGACCCAGCCCAAGGAGGGGTGTAGGATGGAAGGAGGAGAAGGGCTCTTTCTTAGTGTGAAAGTAGCCCAAGTTTACCCAAATACCCGCAGTCGTCACTGGTGATGCGAATGTTTGATTTGCACTGTCATACTTTGAGTTGCAATAAAACGCATCGAACGATAAGGAAATTGAAACCGACTTGGCTTGTTACTTGTCCAAGGTCGCTCCGACACCAGAGATGAGAGTTTGATCTCTTGCAGCTGAGACTCAATCAAGTACCTAGGAAGAAGAGGTGTTGTGGAAAGACCCTTAGGAATGGGCGCTGACTTGGGAGAAGGAAGTGGAAGCACATTCTCTCTGATGTCTCTGTCTCTCTCTGTGCTGGTGTTGATTGCGTCCTAAAGATTTGTTTTGGATCTGGTGGCGGTGGAGGACCTTTGTATTAGTTTGGTGCTGGCTGGACACTTGTCCATGACACTTGGATAGATTAGATTTCCTTAAAGGAATAATCCCTTGCAGGACTAAAGCCATGAGGCCAACTCTCCCCTCCTCCCCACACCCATGAATGCATTAAAGGAGGTGGCAGAGTTGAGCGTGGTGAAAAGCTACCATATGTGCCTGCTGGCCTAGAAGGGTGAATGGCAGCTGGAGAAATGTGTCAAAGGAAGAGAGAGCTGAGCTGAGCTGAGCTGAGTTGAGTTGGTCCTCCCCTGAAACATGCCTTTTCCAGATGAAAAGGAAGGAGGTATGGCTGGGTGGGTAGTTGGTAGATGGCCCTTGTGGAAGCCTTAGGAGCAGACGTCAGACTTAGGGCTGATGTCAGAGTTCCTTCCGTCTATGACTATATACTCCATTTAAGACACTTTAATAAGAAGCCTTCCAGCATCCTCTCTGAAAGAATAAACAGTAATCTTTCCTCTTTTGGGTGTTGCTTAAATGTGTACTTTGTAGGTTTATTGCTCCGACCTGTGAGTTACATCCTTCTACATATATATGTACATACATATATAACTAGTAACATATATAGGTATATTATGTTATATATAGTGACATATATATATAACGAGTAACATATAACTAGTAACATTTTATATATGTATATAGTAAACTTTTGAAAGCAAACTGTCCCTTCTCAGCATATATCTCCAGGCGTTGCTTGAGGTTCAACAGTTTGCCTTACCTGAGAATGTGACCTCAGCTATAAAATGGTTTCTTTGTTATTTTTGGGTCACACCCAATGTACTTGGATAGTACTCCTGGCAGAGTGCTCAGAGGTTGCTCCTCAGCAGTGCCTGGAGGGCCATCAGTTCTGGGATTCACCCAGGCCTCCCACAAACAAAGCATGCCCTTCAGCCCATTGAACTATCTCTCTTGCCCTTTAACTGCTTTTTTTTTTTTTTTTTGGTGGGTATTACATAAGGTAATAGGTGGAAAACATACAGATCAGTACCATGCACAAAGACTATTAGTGTTGTATTTCAACAGTTACTTAATTCTTAGCCTACAGAGTGATAGTGTAACAGGTAGGCAACTTAGCTTGCACATGGCTGAGCTGGGTTCAATCCCTTGGGCACCCCGTATGATTCCCTATGTACACTAAGAGTGATCCTTGAGCACAGAGCCAGGAGTCCTGAGCATAACCAATTGTGGAAGGAAGGAAGGAAGGAAGGAAGGAAGGAAGGAAGGAAGGAAGGAAAGAGAGGAAAGAAGGAAGGAAGGAAAGAAGGAAGGAAGGAAAGAAAGAAGGAAGGAAAGAAGGGAGGAAGGAAGGAGGGTAGGAGGGAAGGAAGGAAGGAGAAGAAAAAGAGGAATGAGAAGAAAAAGGAAGAAAGGAAGGAAGGAGGAGAAAAAGGAAGAAAGGAAGGAAGGAGGAGAAAAAGGAAGGAAAGAAAGAAGGAGATATTTGATGGAGCAACTTCAGCCCTTGGCCTCTTTAGAGAAAGAGCTGGAGGAAGAATGGGTAAGAGCACTTCACCTGTCAGCATCTAATGAGTCCTTATCTTTAATGTGCAGGGCATTGCATGTAACAGAAGCACCTTAATGAACTAAGTCAGTGTCCCAGGATGGCTTCCTCTTGATTCTTAAGATAGATTCGTCAAATGAAATGGGTTTGCACTGAGACATCTTTGGGTTAGAAGGAAACCTGTATTTCTTTAGCCAGAAATGTTCTGTATGCTGTACAGGAGTGATTAATGCATTTGCACGTAAACAAATCTACCTGTTTTACTTGTGAGGAGATAGAATGAAAATGCGAATGGGGATTTTCAGATGGCCTGGACCTTCCTCTACACCAACCTCCATTAGAATGCTGCTCTATTATGAACCTAATTTAATTACCTCTTTTAGCTTCTTCATTCATAAACATGCCACTAGAAAGCATTTCCCCTTAGATATTATATTGTATGGAGAATGTAATTCACTTTCTTTCTATACTTTGTTTTATGGGTTATACCCAGAGATGTTCAGGGGTTACTCATGGCTCTGTACTCAGGAATCACTTCTAGTGATCTTTGGGGACTGTATGGGATGTTGGGATTTTGAACCTGGGTTGGCAGCATGTAAAGCAAGCACCTTACCCTCTCAATACTTACCCTCTTAACTACTGCTTAAGCCCCTGGAGATTGTAATTTATATGATATGACAGATATGTCCTGACCGTGTCTTCATTATCTGTATATTAATCATATTAGGTAGGTTCATACTTGGTAAAAGAAAATGTGACTTCTGTCTTGTCTGTTCCCTAGCGCCACTCCCCCAGACATGGGTCACTGTGTGTGCTGTCTGTATGGAAATGTCACGGTCTTCTTATGGGAGAATATTCTACTGTTTCTATTTCATGGCAGTTCTCTGGAAAGATGCACAGACCAAAATAGTCCATAGCAAATGGTATTATATGAAGCAGGAATGGATTGTGAAGAAATCAAGCCAAACAGATTTACCAGATTGGAGTTGGTTCATTTTAGATGTAGAAGTCAGGGACATAGTGCCAAATATAATACTATATAAAGTCCTGTTTTCTGTACCTCATCAGTATATATTCGACTACAGTAAAATAGTCTGATGAATTTTGACAAATGCTCATCTTAATCCAGATAAGATCAAAGAGAGAGTACAGTGGTTAAGGCACTTGCCTTGCTTGTGACTCACCCAGGTTCAATCCTTCTCACCATATATGGTCCTCTAAATCTTGCTAGGAAGGATCCTTAAGCACAGAACAGGGAGTAATCTCTGAGCACAGCTCAAAACCAAACCAAAAATATCTTAACTCAAATCAAAATAGAGAACATTTCCATCATCTCAGAGATTTCTCTCATGACACTTTCCATTGATTCTCCCTCCCTTCCCCAGAGACAGTTGAACTTATTTCTGACCTTGGATTAAGTTTTGTCTGTTATTAAACTTTATGTAAATAAAGTAATGCAAGATGTGTTTTTATTTTTTCACTCTACAATGCATTTTGGAGATTTTATGTCAGTGTGTCTCATATTGTCCTCTTTTATTATAGAGCAAAGTTCCACTATACAGATCTCTCGGTTTTATCTTTTTGCTTGTTGACTGATTATCACTTTTGGCTCTTAAGAATAATGCTCTTGGCCCGGGAGATAGCATGGAGGTAAGGCGTTTGCCTTTCATGCAAAAGGTCATCGGTTCGAATCCCGGTGCCACATATGGTCCCCCGTGCCTGCCAGGAGCAATTTCTGAGCATGGAGCCAGGAGTAACCCCTGAGCACTGCCGGGTGTGACCCAAAAAAACAAAAAACAAACAAACAAACAAACAAAAAAAGAATAATGCTCTTACACATGCTCCACTTACCCTGCATTCATTGCCAATCTTGAATCTTTGTGTATTTCATAAATTAGCTATTTCAGCATAAGTAGGGAAAGTAAAAAGGGAATTAAGGAAACATTGGTATAGGGCATTCTGCTTTTTACTGAGCACCAGACCTAGAACGATCCATTTGTTAAGCTGGTGATTTTTGGACATTTTGTATTGTAGTCTTCATTATTGGTCTCATGTGTCTCATGTCGGAAATTTTGGTGACCCTTCCCTTCCCTTCCCTTCCCTTCCCTTCCCTTCCCTTCCCCTCTCTTTTCTTTTTGGCTTTTGGGTCACGCCCTGCAGTGCTCAGGGTTTATTACTGGCTCTGTGCTCAGAGATCATTCCTGGCTCCTGGGACCATATGGGATGCTGGGAATCAAACCGAGGACCATCTGGGGTTGGCCATGTGCAAGGCAAATGCTCTACCACTGTGCTATCTCTCTGGCTCTGGGTGACTTTTCTAAAGGCCATTGAGGGCAACAAGTAGAGCTATATTTTTGCTATATTGGATTCAGAAACCCAGGCTCCTACATCTTGGATAAGTGAGTCTTAAAGTGGGGCCCTTAAACCAGTGAAGGTCTCTTCTCAGAAATGGTGAGATATGCAAATCCCAGGACCTCTTCCTTGGTCAGCTCAAGTCCAAACTGGTGGGGTGAGAATGGGTGTGTTTTGGAGAGAGAGTGGAGTCATAGGGGTGTTTTTAATAAGTCCTCAGGTGATTGTTGTGCTTGCTCAATTTTTTGGAACCACTGCCTTAGGCTATATAGTGACACTGAGTCTGTGGCATCCAGTGAATGACACATTGCGCTTGGATTCCAAAACAAGCTCCTCTGACTAGGGCTGCCATCACCTGCTATCTCCAGCAAGTCACTCCTTTGGGTCTAAGTTTCTTTGTGCCAGAAATAAAGTGGTGGTGTTCCTTCAAGTTCATCTTCCTGGGGTTCCTTGAATAACCCAGACTCTGAAGGGTTTAAAATGGTGTGATTGTAGTTTCCCAAATGGGTATATTACGGGTCATACTTGACCATTTTTATAGGTGAAGTCTGTGGTTTTGCAAATTATCCAGGAACCAAACTTTTTCCTCCACTTTTTTTCCAGAGAGAACAAAACAATAAGATATGATTTGAAGCCACAGCATCCTCCATATCTTACTTCCCGCTCTACTGAGCGAATTAGGAACACATCTGAGCTTTGGGGAGGATTTTATTTTGATTTTGTTTAGGTTTCTATTTTGACCGGTTGGAATAGATTATCATTATACTGTTATGAAGTAATTCTGTTCTTATTTTAAAACGGTGAACCTTACCTCTGTTGCCTTTTTGTCAAGTCCTGTTTTAGGATTCTGTATGGTTTGCTCTCTCTCTCTCTCTCTCTCTCTCTCTCTCTCTTTCTCTCTCTCTATTTATTTATTTATTTATTTATTTATTTATTTATTTATTTATTTATTTATTTATTTTCGGGTCACACCCAGCAGTGCTCAGGGGTTACTCCTGGCTCTATACTCAGAAATCGCTCCTGGCAGGCTCAGGAGACCATATGGGATGCTGGGATTCGAACCATTGACCTTCCCTCAAATTTTTTTAAACTGGGGGCCAGTTCACTGTCCCGCAGATCGTTGGGGGTCGGACTATAGGAAAAACAAAAACTACGAACAAATTCCTATGCACAGTGCATATATCTTATTTTGAAGTGAAGAAACAAAATGGGAACAAATACAGTATGTGGCCCGCGGGCCCGTAGTTTGAGGACCACTGTCAAGGCAAACGCCTTACCTCCATGCCATCTCTCTGCCCCTGGCTTGCTTTCTCTTTCTTTCTACAAGGTTGGGTTCTCTGCAGAGTTAGCAGAGGATCCTTTGTTCCTCCTGTGGTGGCTAAGTATTCAGCAACCAGCTCCAGTAGAAGGGAGATCCTGTTCTGGAGTGTTAATGGAGTTGAGAAGAGATGTTATCATTGATTCTCCCCACCAAGTATTAGCTTGCCCCAACTCCATTTCCTGTTATCGTCGCCTCCTTCCAAATCCATAAAATCTTGTGCTTTACTGTTTCTCTCCCGTAGAATGTGGTACGAATGTGGTACGTGAAAACTAAGTTGATTTTCTTGTTCACTTCTTGCCGGAGGACTTTAGTAGTCATGGCAAGTCATAGTTGCTCACTAAATAGGCTGGAGATTGAAAGAATTTTCCATTATTTCTTTGATCATCAGTGCAGACAAGCTCACTTGCCATATTGTTATTCTTTTTTCCTTTTGTATTTTTTCATTCCTCTCATTTTGAATCCTGATATGTTCATTTTCTCATCACTAGATCTTCCAGTCAGTTGGTTCAAAGAATTTATACCCAGATAAGAATAAATGAATAGCAACAATTAACGAATTACCTGTTGACTTTCCTGGAGTTTAAAAGACAACATTTCACTTGTACAAAGGCAGAATTGATGAGGGCTTTTCTGTTTTCTGGTGATGTGAGACCTGCTCTGTGTCAGCATTTTTAAGAATAACACTTTACTTCTGTTTTCTTGTAGCAGCATCCCTGTCTGTCTACAATTTTTCCAGCTAACATGAAGACAATTTTGCTACAAAGAACAGTCTGACTTTTGTCCTCTCTTGGTCTTAAATTATGCTTTGTGTTTATATCTGATTTTTTTTTAAACTTAAACTTTCAACATTCAATCTTTTTTGTCCGTGGTACCCAAAGTCCACTCTCTAAAGGGTATTTTTAGTTTACACTGTGGAACATTCCACAGCTTTTACAAAAAGCAATGCAAGGACAGGCGTCCCAAGTTGCCCATTGTTTCCAGTGGACACCCTTTGCCACTGGCTGTGTTATTTAAAAATAGATGACTTGACCTTATGATACAGTGGCATACAGTTGGCTCACTGCATTTGTTGGCATTCATTATCCAGCTAGTTTCAGATAGCAGAATTGATGATATCCACTAAGGGGAGTTTGTGGTTTATAAGAGAAAACATTCTGACATTTTCTTACCACAGGGGTTTACATGAAGGATGTTGCTTTATAAACGATGGTTATTTAATACAAAACCCAGTTTCTGATGGTAGTGGCCCCGTTCTTGAATTTGTATATATGAGTAACAGAATATACTGATTTTGTATACAATGAGAATAAAGGCTGTCAAATTCGTTAAGGTCTGACATTTACCTCCTAAAAAAATAGGTTACTGCATGCCTGCCTGTCTTTATGCAGCTCATATATGAGATCTATAACCTTGAGAAATATCCCACAAACACTGGAGCTTTGCTGTCCTGTTTCCCTATGCTGTATGCATTGATGGAATGTTTCTTCTGAATTTGTTTTTACTATAGCTGAATCCCCAGAGGTCAGGGACACACTTTTCCTATTAGCTTCTTTATACTATGCTGGTCCATTGGGTTTGGGGTGACAACTCTCTTGAAGAACTGCAGCCAAATTGGAAAATGTAATTGGAACATTGTCTTTATGATTAAATAATAAATAATATTTTAACTAATAAAGTAATAGAGTGATCGGTTCTCTGATCATTTCTCTAGTTTCTATTTTATAGTGAAGGTCAAAGTCTTTCCAGTGATCCCTATAAACTGGTCAGTGATCATCTTTCTCTTTCCCGTAGTATGGTCTGCTTATTCATATCAAAAAGAGATTTATGGGGGCCGGGCGGTGGCGCTGAAGGTAAGGTGCCTGCACTAACATAGGACGAACTGAGGTTCGATTCCCCGGTTCCCCATATGGTCCCCGTGCCTGCCAGGAGCGACTTCTGAGCGAATAGCCAGGAGTAACCCCCTGAGCATTGCCGTGTGTGACCCAAAAACCAAAAAAAAAAAAAAAAAAAAGAGATTTATATCTTTCCACTGAAATCTTCTCAGGTATTCTTCCTCTGATCACATTACTTAACACTCTGCTCTACTACTAATGATTACACTCTGTCATTTTCTTTTTTTATGAAAAATTTGGGGGCCAGAGTAAAAGCACAGTGGGCAGGGAAAAGTTTTTTTTTTTTTTTTTTTTGTTTTTGGGTCACACCTGGCAGTGCTCAGGGGTTACTCCTGGCTCCATGCTCAGAAATTGCTCCTGGCAGGCACGGGGGACCATATGGGGCACCGGGATTCGAACCGATGACCTTTTGCATGAAAGGCAAACGCCTTACCTCCATGCTATCTCCCGGGCCCCAGGGAAAAGTTTTTATGAAATAATGTTTTCCTCGGTCAAATTAATGGCTCATTTGCTTTGCATATGGCCAACCTAGGTTTGATCCTTGGCATCCCACATGGTTCTCTGAGACTGCCAGAAGAGATTTATGAGCCCAGATCCAGGAGTAATCCCGCTGGGTGTGGCCCCCCCCAAAAAAAGCAAAAATCATAAAAAAGTAAAAAAAAGTTCCATAGTACATAGATTATTTCAAAGTAAATTTCTACTTTTTCTCCCTAAAATATAAATTCTGGGAGGGCAGGGATGTTGTTGATTCTCTTCTCTGTCTCCTTCTCTGTCTCCCTAGTACCAATAACAATGCTTTATGCATAATTGCTCAAGTATTTGCTCAACTTCAGCTGTCCGATCTAGAATGAAAACAAATATCTCCAGAGTTCAGTTCTCTCAATGTTGCCATCTTGGAAAGTCTCTGTGAAAATGTAGGCAATCAGTGATGGTTCACATACTTGAGAGGGGATCAACATTGGTAGTCTATGACCAGGGCTAGAAGATAAATGGATTGTTTTGGGAATGTTCTTGAAGACAGTGAACATTCCTGGTCAATGGGTCTGGATATAGCAGTTTAGAACAGCTCTGTGCTAATGGTATCAGAATTTTGTAAGCTTTCTCTCTTAAGTGCACTGTGAGATGTGTTGGGCATTCTCATCATTGTATCCAGACTTTCACTTACCATCTCCATTGTCAAAAGAGTGAATAACATCAGAATTACTTTCCCTCTGCTAAGGTGTCAACGCCTCCATTATTGCTGATGGAGGCATTGTGTACACCTTTAATGGGATGTGGTTATGTTACCACAATAAGCCTAATCTTTTAGTTCATTATGAGACAAGACTTAAGCTCTCTTTATAGGCAGTGGCATGATGGTGCAATTAAAAGGCAATAATGTTCTGTTTATAAGCCATGTTTCAAAATTATTGCTATATACAGTGTTAGCAGGATTGCAGTGTTGCATCTAAAGTAACCCACAAATATCAATTGGTTGATGTTCTAAAGGTTCTTAGATTGGGACTCAAGCCAGCATGGATCAGCATCTAGGTTTTTCATCTGAGTAGTTGGAGACTCAGGGTGAGATTCTTTACCTGTTTGTGCAGGTATTTTTGAAAATGTGGAGAATAATGATATCTCTGCAAATAGGCATGGTAAGGATACCTACTTCCTAGGGTTGAAGGGTGAATGAAATAAGATTTAAGTAAGCCTCCTGGCAGTGCCTGGCATATTGTGGGTGCTCAATAAATGCTAGTTTCTGTTATTACTTGACTGTTTCCCATTTGAAAGCTCTTGGATAGAAGAAAGAATTATCACGAGAGATGGAGACTGTGGTATATGTTCCCTGAAGAATTTTCAGCTCTAAACAAAAAATCCATAATTTTTCTGCATGATTCGTTGCCAATTTTATGAAAGGTCGTGACTGGTTTAGTTCAAACAAGTAAGGAAGCTCTCTAGACTTTGCTGTGTGTTGGTGGAGATGTGAACTGCCTGAATACCTCCCACATTGTCACTCTTGACAAATTGGTTCTAATGATTGCCATCAGGTGCCAGGTCATAATAAAGTATAAGAAGGAGGACAAGTCTCTCCTTATTTCCTGGGGACCCTGGGCAGGTCAGTTCCAGCAACAATGATCCTTGAGAACTTGACACTGAGTTTTTCTGATCTTCCTGACACCAATTCTGAGCTCTCATATCAGAAGCACTAGAGAGACAGTGACATTTGGTATAATAAGGGCTTGGGATCAGGTCTGTTGGGGTCCAGTCCAGGTTCTGTCATTTCTCAACTGAGTTTTCAGGTGCACATTGACTCCCTAGAGACCCAGTTTTGCCAGTTGAATATGAAAGTAATATGTTCTACATAGGGTGGTTCTAAATATTCATGTAGAAAATGTCTGCAAAGCACTTCATAGTCTAGTAGCATCTAAATTGAAGTTACTGAAATGCCCCTATCATAGCAGCTCTGGTATCTTTCATTTGAGCTAATGAGGTCCACTAAGTCACTGGGTCTGAACACAAGCTGATGTCATTCTTTGGGCATTTGGCAATGTCTGGCAAAATTTAGTTGTTACGATTCAGTAGGGCGGAGTGTTCCTGACATTTAGGGAGCAGAGGCGAGGGATGATGCTAAATATCTGGCAATACATGGACTGCCTCCCAGCAGAGAATTAAAAGCCCCAAATGGCTATAAGTTTGAGGTTGAGAAATTCCATCTTTAAGTTATAGCTTCGTGGTTGTGACTGGGGATATGAGTTATAGTGGCTTACGAATAATCATCCCTTATTTATTGATCTTCTCACATGGCCATGGAGAATCCTATTAACTTTTTTTCGTAGGTAGAGGATCTCATTTTCATTTTATCCATGAACATTTTGACGGAAAATATTAAGTAATTTATCCTAGCCCCTACCAGGGGTCCTCAAACTTTTTAAACAGGGGCCCAGTTCACTGTCCCTCAGACCATTGGAGGGCCAGACTATAGTAAAAACAAAAATTGCGAACAAATTCCTATGCACACTGCATACATCTTATTTTGATGTGAAGAAACAAAATGGGAACAAATACAATATGTGGCCCGCGGGCCGTAGTTTGAGGACCACTGCCCTAGACAATGAACATAGATGAGATTCAAATTCAGATCTGTTTGGTTCCAAAGTTCACAGACAGTGTGCTGAATTCATAGCTGGAAGCCCCCAGTATTCTTTTATTGGACGTCAATGTGGATTGTACAACCAATGTGGCTAACCATTGCCAA
This sequence comes from Crocidura indochinensis, assembly GCA_004027635.1. Classification (NCBI taxonomy): domain Eukaryota; kingdom Metazoa; phylum Chordata; class Mammalia; order Eulipotyphla; family Soricidae; genus Crocidura; species Crocidura indochinensis. The sequence continues at coordinate 12,731 of PVKC010027837.1, forward strand.
TACAGCCCAGTATGGCAGGTTGAAGATAGCCCCAGTGATGATAATTATAGAAATGAGAGATGTATCTATTAAATAATAACACAGTTTATTGCTGCATAATTTCAAGTAGTTCTGCTTATTGGCTACCGTTTACTTATCTTGATCTCTTTTATCAACAAGATTAATTCTTTATTCTCTATACTATACTGCTTTTGTTTTTGGGGTCACACCTCGCTGTGCTCTGGATTTACTCCTGGCTCTAAGCCCAGGATTCATACCTGGTGGTACTCCAGGGGACATATGAAATGCTGGGGATCAAACCTGGGCTGACCACATGCAAGATAAGTGCCCTGCCCATCTCTTTAGCCCCTGTTTTCATTTTTCTAATTTAATTTTGTTTTGGGGTCTCATCTGGCAGTGTTCAGTGGTTTATTTTGATTCTGCATTTAGGGACCAGGCCTGGAAGGCGCAGAGGACCATGTATGGTTCAGGAGATTGAACTCAGGTTAATTATGTACAAGTCAAACACCTACCTGCTCTACGATAGCTCTAGTCCCCTTATATTTTTCAGACACACACATAGTCACTTTCAAAGGTTGCAATAATATTTTTATAATCATAGATTTGCTTGTCTCTCCCCCCATATTGGATTATGTATTTTTTCAGGCACCATCACTGTTCTATATCTCTTTGTGATCCTTGTCCTCTTAAGGCACTAAAGAATATTTGTTAAATTGAAAAATTTTGAGGATAAAGAGTAGGCATAACTTCTAAATAAAAAAAAATTCTTGCTTAAGATCTTGTTGACTAGAATATCTGTGGCTTATTTTAAAGGCATATTAAATATACTTAGCCATATGTCTGACTTTCCCGTGATGATTTAAGACGGTTGTCTGCCAATTGTTGTAGCATTTTGAACTGTAGAGAAAATATTGAATTAATTGTGTTGAGGGTCTTAGAGGGCCTTTATTCTGACCAGATGTGTACAGTGATTTAGCTTATTGCTTATGTAATATCACCATGGAAGGCAACTCTTTGGCTTGGTTTATATAATCAGTATTTTGCCACCTTGATTCTTGGCCAAATGTTAGAATTTACATCTGATAGGAAGATCGTGTTCATTTCCTCCTATAACTATCAGCCTGTTTAAGTCTGTGTGACTTGGTTAGAATTCAAAACTCAAGATCAAGTCATAAAAAGTGACATCTCTTGCTGTGTGTGTGTGTGTGTGTGTGTGTGTGTGTGTGTGTGTGTGTGTGTGCGCAGTAAAAACTTGTATAACTATGACTACTCATCTCTAATCAGAGATCTCTGTATTTTTTTCCCCCAGAGAATTTTTTTTTTTTTTGGTGGGTAGGAAGCCCACACAAGAGGCTGTGCTCAGGGATCACTCCTGACTCTGCACTCAAGGACTCAATCACTCCTGGCACTGCATAGGGGACCATATGGGATGCTGGATATTGAACCTGGGTCAACTTCATGCAAAATAAATGTCTTACCTGTTATACTATCTCATTGACTTTTTTCCTGGGGAAGTTTAATTTTCTCTGATTTAAATATTGAGCAATATAGATAGAGGGATGTCTACATGAAAGAAAAATGTCTGCAGGGAGAGAGGAAAAATGAGAGGGGGAAAATGGGGTGAGGAGAGAGCAAACATCTTTGGTAGGGTGCTTACCTTGCATGTAGAAGACCCAGGTTTGATCCACTAAACCCCAGATATTCTTAAGTGATCCCTGAGTGCAGAGCTAAGTGTAAGCCCTTAAATGTGACTCCCAAACCAAACCAAACCAAACCAAACCAAACCAAACCAAACCAAACCAAACCAAACCTGTGTCTTCATTATCTACACTTCCACCTCAGAGAAACACATATATTTATATTCCAATTTGAGGGGGAACCTGTTGCACAAGTATTGGTGTTTAGGGGACGATTTGTTTTTGTTCAATCGAACCTGGGATTACTGTATGCAAAGAATACACTCCACCCTTTTGAGTCTTCTTTGACCTTATTGCTCCCTGGTTAACCAGACTTTTAAATATACATAAATAGATATAAATGCACAAACTTATAGTTACTATTTTCTCCCTTCCCTCTCTTTTATTGTTATTGTGTTGACTGGAGGTCACACATATGCCTGGGTGTGGGACTTGCATATAGGGGTTAGTACATGCTGGGGACACCTTTATCCCTGTGAAACTCACACACTGGAACCCAGGCCTCTCACCAGGGTCAACTCTAGCTTTCTTACATTCTGGTACAGTTCCTATCTCTGCTCTGCTATCTGGGCACCAGGCACCACAACAGAGGTGGGATCTCTATTTCACAGCCAGTTATATGTGGGCATCACAACTAAAGTGTGTCCTCCCTTGGGAGAATCACAATTAAATGATGAGCCAGCACTGTGGTCAGGAGTGTGATTTCTGCAAGGATGTGTGTGAGCCCCGCAGTAACACCCAGCAAGCAAAGTGACCAGGATGTCATTGTGACATCATGAGGGCAGCCTTTGGGGTTAAACTGGAGCCCCCATGAACACAAGGCGGGTGTTTATTGCTGCTAAACCTTCCCTGTGCCTCACAATCTCGTTTATTTCCAGTCTCTTGGTGCTGGATGCTTCTCCTGGCTCTGCTGTGGGCTTTCTCAGTGCAAAGCATTTACTCTATCCTTGTAGCTATTTTTCCACCCTCCCTCCTACTTTAACAATTTTATTTAATTGAACTGGACCCACTATTCAGTTCAAGGGACTGAGGATATGGTACTCCATGGATCTTGTGGTGCTGGGTCACCCCAGTGGTGTTCAGGTTCCTTCAGGACAAATCTTGCAATGATTCATGGAGTTTGTAATGCCTGGGATCAAATCAGTATGCAAAATATATTTAAACCTGTACACTCATATGCTCTCTTCCCAGTGGTGGTCCC
>PVKC010027838.1:0-15847 GCA_004027635.1 Crocidura indochinensis
ATCCCCCTGCCACCACCTCCTGGCCACAGCACTATCCCTGCATGCTCACCCAGATGCCACAGGAGTGAGAGACATGTAGGTACCTAATTCTTTAGTAGGGGTGAGGTCCTTCTGGAACCTGGGGAGTGAGGGAGGCGGCCCCAAGAGAGCCTTTGCCAGAGCACGACCTTTCCTCCAGGCGTAAACAGCCAAATCAGAATCTTAAAGAGAAAAACAACAACACATCCAGGGTGCTGAGGAAATCCCAGAGCAGGGCCCAGTCCTGGAGGGGCTGGGGTCAAACTCCCCATGTGCAAGCCCCCTAAGCAGAGAGAGGCAGGGCTGTGTCTCAGAGTGACCCTGAATTTCTCCTCTTTTGTGGAGGAGATGAAGCCTGATTCCAAACCTGCAGGCTCTGAGGGCTGGCCCAGCCACATAGAGATGTTGGGTAGGCATCTCTGGGTAGGCACAATGGACAGAAAGGGACCCTCAGCTCTCATTGTTAGTGTTGAGCTGAAGGAGATCAATTTGTTTCTAAGCAGAGGAGACGCCACGGTGACTGGGGATGGAGAGGAATGGATGAAAATGCTGAGCCGACGGGACAAGGGAACCTGGACAGTCATGAGACAAGCAGCTGACAAACACCAAACATAAAAGAACTTCCTTTCCAAAGGAGTGTCACAGCCCATGTGCTAGGAGGTGATAGGAGGTACCAGCCCCAGCCTCCATCCTCGGGAGCCATCCAGAGGGTAAGTATGGGGAGCTTCTGCATGTACACACACTGGCTGCTCCAGGTGGGCTCACCAGGGCCCAGGTCACACCTGGGGGACTGGCCTATTGCACCACCTAGCTGAGTGAGACCACCCCTGAATACTACCATCTCCACTTCTCGGTGGAAAGACATTTCTGCCAAATGAAGATGCTTGCAGCTGTGACCACTTTGGGACCCAGGTGCATGGGGACACACATAAGGACATGATCAGGAGACCCTACCACTCAGACCTGGCACTTTCTCACCAGGTCAGCCCTGCCCAGGTGCAATGTCTCTAACATAGTATGAAACAAGGCAGGAACACACAAGGCTGAGGAAGAGATCTGGAGAGAGGGCCATCCTGCATGGTCACCAACTAGGAGGGGCCTGAGCCCACACACCCCAAGAAGCCACACTGTGCTCAGGCAGGAAATAGGTATCATCCAATGAGAAGCCAGAAGTAAGCAGTCTCTGCCCATGGGAGTTCCCCTCATCCCAGATGAAAGCAGGCCAGGACCCTCTCAGGCAGTAACAGGCCATGCCCCTGAGAACTGCGCCCCCCTCCCCAGAGTGAAGCAGGCCTACCCCTGCCCCACACTTCTCCAGGACCCACTCTGTGCCCTACAAGCTCTTCCCTCCAGTGATCTTGGTCTCAGAAGTCAGGTGAGGGGTTATTGTATTGGGTTGGGTTTTCGGTGTTGGCCTCCTAAGTAGTGTTTGGGGCTCACTTCTGGTCCTGGTTCACACCCCTTGATCTTTGGCAGGTCCTGGACTTTGGGCAAGCTGGTGTTGGGGTTCTCCAGCCATCCATTCTACAGAGTTCAGGGAACACTGTGAGATGCTGGGCAGGAAGCAGTCTGGAGCCTGCAGGTATCAGGCCTATGTTTGCCCCTGAAGCCCCTCTTGGCTCTATTTAAGTCCCAGCTCCTTGCACTGTAAGGATGATCTACCCTTGCCTCAGTTTCCCTGTATGTAGACCTTTCAAAAGACCTCATGGGGGAGTGTACTAGGGGTCCCTCTCACTCAGGTATGATGGTGTGGAGCGGAAGGCCAGGGCTGAGGTGGGTCTATTCCCCCGCCATATAGGCCTTGGGTCCTGGTCCCTAAAACACTTATGATTCAATCCCGGCCATGCTGGTCAGGGACCCCCGGCCCTCAGCATTCTCATGAACCTGCCAGGAGTCCAGGGGAATGAATGAGTCCTGCTGGGCACATTTTTTTTCTTCCTCCGAGCAGTTTAATGGCAATTAATTTTTTTACGAGAGTATTTTTAATCTGTGGAAATGGATGAAGTCCCTAGTGCCCTGTCAGAGCCTCGGGCAGGTCTAATCTATGATAAAAAATGCAAAGCACGGGCGAAAATCTGGAATTAAATATCGGGCTTCATTTCCCCTCTGCCCAGATGGATGAATATTTTATAACTATTGTGATTTAATTTTTTGTTAACTACAGCAAATTCCGACTCCATCCAATTCCCGAGTCCTGTGGCTTTGACCTCTGAACCCAAACTCATCGCTCCTTAGTCCTGCGGTGCCCATGTCGGTGACAGAAACTGATGGTCACCTGGGCCGTGACACAAGGCTTACAATGATGAATGTGGCCCAAGGTTTGGCCCTGTGACCTGGTGTCAGCTGCAAAACGGGTCATTTTTCAACAGCACCATTAGGCTAAAACAACCCTAAGCTGGGGGAGGGGACGCAGGGGGCCCGAAAAGTGTCGTCAGTGGCAATTGCTTGTGGCCTTCCAGAATCTTCTTATTTCTCAGCATCCCTCCCTCTTTATGGATCCAAGGGAGGCTTCACCCCGTCTTGTTCGCCTGCTTCAATGTCACCTAAGCACCCCTCACAAGCTAAGTAGGAGAAGTGGACCACAACTTAAAGAGTTGAATGTGATCTTTGCCCCCTGTATTGGGTGTGTCCCCCCCAAAATGTAGAGCAAGCAAGAGTCTAAGGCAAGAACTTGAACCCTGGGTTCAGCTGTGCTTGGACTGTGACCTTGTGTCATTTGCAGACACAGGCAGGAATACCAGGACAGTTCACTGTCCTAGTAGCTCTGCACAGACCACATAGCACCCAGCTACTCTCAGAGATTACCCCCATATCTTCCAAGCTCAGATTGGCTGGGCCCTGGACAGATACTGCACTGTGGAGCCCCTGCAGCACCTTTCAGGGTCATGAGGGACGTGATACAACAGGAACTCAGGGCTCCACTCAACTTGACAGCCCCCCACTTTCCACTTCCCACCACCTGTCTCCAGCCCTGCCACCCACCCCACAGTGTCTCTGCTCATGGATGTGACAGTGATTATCTGCCACTGTGTGGGGTTGGGAGAAAATGGACCCCCTCTCCTATCATCTCCCATAGCAGCACCCATGAGAACAGAGGTTCAGGGTGTTGTGGGTTCTGTCTCTAGGTGCATAGAACAGCCCACCCACCTTTCTCAGCCCCATATTCAGACACAGCAGTCTGCCTAGGGCTGCGTTACCCATACCCTACTCTGCTGCTCAGCTTGGGGAAATTGCTGGTCCAGAAAGGAACCGGGGGGACACCTGCCCAGTCAGGCAATGTCACTCTCACCTCTGTCCCTGGCTGCAACTCCGGGGCACCTGGAGTGTTTCTGCCCTTTGCAAGGACTGCTCTTCATCCTCTGGACTTTGTTCTGGAGCACTGAGATGGGAACGAGGGAGCAGCAGTGAGCTCTGAGTCCACCTGTCTGCTTCCCGATGGGAAAGACACCTTCTACAGGGCACATCACCCAAAATTCCCAGCTGGGTGCAGACTCCCAGGTGCCCTTCAGGGAGGCAGGGGGATGGCTTCCACTTGAGTCCTCACTTGAGCACTAGGTCTTGGTCCCCACCCTGTGTCCCCTATCCTCAGTCCTCCTGGCTCTGGGCACAGCACAGGGACTATCCCATATTCCAGCACACATAGGGGAGACAGTGACATGGGGGGCAGCAAGACAGGGCAGGTTCGAACCAAAGTGTGCTGAGGGTCATAGGGGCTGGAACCCACAGACCCTGATGGAACCCCTGCCTGAGTTTCCACCTGACACCACAGGATCCCCCACGTGCTCCCCCACTTGAACCCATACCTGATCCCTAATGTGATCCCCTTACCTAATCCCCACACGAACTGCATCAGGTCCCCCACCATAGACTGTAGCTGATCCTTGAAATGATCCCCCAACTGATTCCGTGATTCCCACCTGATCTCCTGATCTCCACCTGAGTCTCACATGATCCCTGACCTGATTCACCCATTTGATCCCCTCCTAACCCCCTGAGCCCCATGAAACCTGGGGGCCACACACCTGTGCAAGTGGGGCTCCGGGTGGGACAGGGGGCCCGGGTGAGGGTTGGTGCCAGTGAGGAGTAGAGATAAGAGGCACTGGAGGGCGCAGAGGTGCCCAGGGATGTGTAGCTAGCCTGCCGCCGGGCCTGGGATCGAATCTTGGCCTTCAGCAGCTCTAGCTGGGTGTCTCGGCTCTGAGGCTGCTGTTTGGGCCTCAGGGACAGTGGGGGCTGCTTCCTCCAGGGCACATGGTGCAACGTGGGTGATACATGACCCCCTGAGGAGCCCGAGAAGCAGCCAGACGACACTGAGCTGCCCCCATCACCAGCCTCTTCACTGGTTGACCACAGGGGAAGGGTGGTGTGGCCAGGCCAGGTGGTGCGTATGGTCCCTCGCAGAGCCCGGGGCCCCTTCAGAGTTGCCATGAGCGCGACTTTCCTGGGGAGATGCAGACACCACAGGTCAGGATGCAGCCCGGCACTGGGGCCATGTGGGGTCCTGCTCTCCCTTGCCCGTCTTTCAAGGGGCCTGTCAGACTCACCGAGGGGTGAGATGAGACTACTGAAGTATGGGAACACACCCTTCATGCCCTGCTCCAGGGGTCATCCTGACCTGGAACCAGGCCCCTTCAGTCAGGCTCCAGGCTACTATGAGGGGACCTGGTCTCAGGCTTGGGGGGCATCACCCCCCAACAAGCAGGTCACCTCCCAAGTACCCAGTTGAGGTAGATGGAGGACTGAAAACAGCAGGTGCTGCCCCAGGACATAGGCCACTTTCCAGGGTCCCCACCCCCCTCTGCCCACCTTGCCAAAGCTGTCTGATGCCCACTGCCTAGGCAAAAAATTGGAGAAGGGGTCTTTATTTTTTTGCTTTTGGGGTCACACCTGGTGGTGCTCAGGGGTTACTCCTGGCTCTGCACTCAGGAATCACTCCTGGTGGTGCTCAGGGAACCTTATGGGATGCTGGAGATTAAGTCAGGGGCAGCTGCATGCGAGGCAAATGTCCTCTTTACTGTGCCATAGCTCCAGCCAGCCCCAAGGGTGAATTCCATGTGCTCTTATACAGTGTCATCAACTATGTGACTCTGAGACACCCTTGGCCTTCAGCTCTGCACTGCCTAGCTGCACCCCATCTCCTGAGGGGGGCAGGGGCCTATGCTGGGTGAGTCAGGGTAGGGGAACATGGTCAGGGCTGGGAAACAGCGTGGACTGGGTTGGTGTTGGTTGCTCCACCTCAGGGAGCACCCAGCATACTTCCCACCCCTCCAAAAGCAGTTCCAGATGCCCAAGTGGGGCCTGATTGGCTTCACCGGCTGAGCTTCTAGAACTGTGCCCCTACACCCAGGCGACATTCACTTACCTTCGTGATAATCGTGGGTGGGCAGGGTGACTTGGGCGCACTGTGCCCTGTGCTCTATTGGCTCTGGGCTCCGCATGGTCCCTGCGGGGGGGAGAGATGGTTGGGGCCAGACTCCCGCAGAGAGGGTCACCTCGGGCAACCAGACCCCACCCTTGGTGGCTATTGTGAGCACGTGGTGAGTTCATGGGGGAGACTGAGACCTGTGCAGGGGGTAGAAGGGGGCTGGTGCTTAGGGCACTCCAGAGAAAGGCTCAAAGCAAGAAGCCGCCGATCAGACTCAGCCTGCGGGACCCTGATTGTAGCCTTTGAGCAGTGCTCTTGTAACTTCCCTGGGCCCTGTTCCTCCCACTACAGTGCTCACCAGAGCTCCTGTCTGCAAGCACCCACAGGGCTCATCAACAACTCAGGGACAAAGGGGTGAGTATGCTGAGCCCTGGGTATGAGGAAAGTAGAAGTAAACCCCAGATCTGGTCATTCCAGCACTGTTCTTCCCCAGACCCTTCCCCCAATAGTCTCACCCACAGGGATCCCTTGGTCCAACAGTCTAGCTTTGCTGGCTTTGGCTTATGGGGCTTGAATTCAGAGATAGAGTGTGGGGTTTGGGAAAGGGGCTAGCAGGACCCTCCAAGTGAACAAGGCCGGGCACTCACTATTTCCAGCAAAGAACGAGCTTGGCTTCCTCCACTACCCCTATACTGATACCCCCATACACACACACACACACACACACACACACACACACACACACACGCATGCATGCTCTGGTCCAGTGACAGGCTGAGCCCCTTTTCCCTCTACTGACCTTCTTTGGCCGACTGTTGACAATTCTGTCACTCTTCACAGTACTGACCCTCTGTGTCCCATTTTGGCTTGACCCCTGTTCCCCTGTACTCACCCTCTCTGGCTGGCCCTTCCTCTCTTTGTGCCTCTCCTTTTTGTGCCTGTTCTCGATGGCTCCTCCAGGGACGCTGTTGCCTGGAAACCACCTGTGCCAGGCTCCTCCCAGAGCCACACCTGCTGCCCCGGGGTTTGTCTTTGGCCCTGCTAGAGTATGTTTGTGAGTGTGAGTGTGAAAATGTGAGTGTGAGTGTGGGCCAGTGAGTTCACATGTGTCAGTGTGCGTCTGAGTATGTTTGTGAATATGAGTATGAATGTATGTGTATGGGGTGCCAGCCTTCTCGTTGGTAGGGTCCCTGGGTCCCCTGTTGGGGGTTCAAGAACAGTACCAGGCAGGGGCTGGAAGGGTGAGGATACCCTGGCAAGGAGCTGGGGGAGGGGCAGGACATGGGGGAACACTCCTCCTTCCAGGCAGTTCCAGAGACAGTTGGTCATGCAGGACTGCTGTCACAGGCATATACCAGCAGCAGGGGTCTTTTCTCCTTCCCAGAATCCAGGACTCCCCCACTTGAGAGCAGACCCATCCCCAGAAGCATGCCTTCCCCAGGAACATTCTAGAAAACTTCTAGGGAATTCCAGAAAACTTCTTTGGTCAAGAAAGTCCTCCTGGGGGATGGAATGATAGCACAGCTTGGAGAGCATTTACCTTGCACACGGCAGTCCTGGGCTCTGCCTCCATTGATAGGTCTGTGGCAACACCATGCCCTAATTGTGGGACAAGGCCAGGACCCACATGGGAGAACCCAGCTGCAGGAGACAAGGGGCTGCTTAGGGAAAGAGACAGCACCTGCTAGGGCATTCTGTAGGCACTGCACCCTCAAATCAGTCCAAAATCCCAGTGCCAGATTTTTGTTTTTTGTTTCTGTTTTATTTATTTATTTATTTATTTATTTATTTATTTATTTTAGGTTTTGGGTCACACCCGGCAGTGCTCAGGGGTTACTCCTGGCTTTATGCTCAGAAATCGCCCCTGCCAGGCACAGGCTGACCCAGATTTGATCTCTGGCATCCCAGATGGACCCTTGGAGCCTGCTAGGAGTGAGCACAGAGCCAGGAATAATCCCTGAGCATCCTTGCACACGGCTGACCCAGATTTGATCTCTGGCATCCCAGATGGACCCTTGGAGCCTGCTAGGAGTGAGCACAGAGCCAGGAATAATCCCTGAGCATCCCTGAGTATGGCCAAAAAATAAGTACTGGGACATCGAGGAGGGCACCTGCCTTGAATATGGCTATGATTAACCCAGATTTGTCTCCTGGCATCCCAGATGCTCCTCAAGCACCACAAGGTATGACCCTTGAACACAGAGCCAGAAGAGATCCCTGAGCATAACCAGGTGTGGGCCAAAAAACCCCAAAACAAAACAAAACAACAACAAAAAAGAAATTTCTGGGGCCCGGGAGATAGCATGGAGGTAAGGCGTTTGCCTTTCATTCAAAAGGTCATCGGTTGGAATCCTGGTGCCCCATATGGTGCCCTGTGCCTGCCAGGAGCAATTTCTGAGCATGGAGCCAAGAGTAACCCCTGAACACTGCCGGGTGTGACCAAAAAAAAAAATTTCTTTTGGTGTCCAAGAAACTGGGATCCAAAAGATCCTGAACATCCCCATCAGGAAGGTTCAGTCTTCCCACCATGGTTCTATGGACATGGCAGTCCTGGGCTCTGCCTCCATTGATAGGTCTGTGGCAACACCATGCCCTAATTGTGGGACAAGGCCAGGACCCACATGGGAGAACCCAGCTGCAGGAGACAAGGGGCTGCTTAGGGAAAGAGACAGCACCTGCTAGGGCATTCTGTAGGCACTGCACCCTCAAATCAGTCCAAAATCCCAGTGCCAGATTTTTGTTTTTTGTTTCTGTTTTATTTATTTATTTATTTATTTATTTATTTATTTATTTATTTATTTTAGTTTTTGGGTCACACCCGGCAGTGCTCAGGGGTTACTCCTGGCTTTATGCTCAGAAATCGCCCCTGCCAGGCACAGGGGACCATATAGGATGCTGGGATTCGAACCACCGTCCTTCTGCATGAAAGGCAAACGCCTTACTACCTCCATGCTATCTCTCTGGTCCCTGTTTCTGTTTTTGTTTTTGTTTTGGGGTCACACCTGGCAGTGCTCAGGGGTTATTCCTGGCTCCATGCTCAGAAATTGCTCCTGGCAAGTATGGGGGACCCATATGGGACGCCGGGATTCGAACCGATGACCTTCTGCATGAAAGGCAAATGCCTTACCTCCATGCTATCTCTCCGGCCCCCCTGTTTCTGTTTTTTTATTGACCACACCTGGCGGCACTCAGGGGTTACTCCTGGCTTTGTGTTCAGTAGTCGCTCCTGGCAGCCTCAGGGAACCATAAGGGATACCGGGAATTTAACTGAAGTCTGTCTGGGGTTGGCCACATGCAAAAGCCCTATCACTATGCTATCACTCAGGCCCCAGTTTCTTGTCCAGACTCCAACATTCTCTCTATTAGTATCCATTGTCTAGAGTAGCCATGCTGGCCTATGGGGGGCAGGCCTGGGACCCCGCAAATGGATTCAGAGAGGAGAGAAGTTAGAAACTGTCAGTTAAGGGGCCCGGGAGATAAGCATGGAGGTAAGGCGTTTGCCTTTCATGCAAAAGGTCATCGGTTCGAATCCCGGTGCCCCATATGGTCCCCCGTGCCTGCCAGGAGCAATTTCTGAGCATGGAGCCAGGAGTAATCCCTGAGCATCACTGGGTGTGACCCCCCCCAAAAAAGAAAAAAAAAAAAGAAACTGTCAGTTAAGAGGTGGACTGGCTTCATTTCAGGGGTGTTGGACAACACTTAGCAGTGCTTAGGATTCCCCTGCAGCTACACTCACATATCCCTTTTGGTGTGACTCAGCGACCCCATGTGGGGTTGGGGATTCAACCCCATGTGGGGTTGGCCTATGCAAGAAGGGTCTCTGCCAGAAGTAGGGATGCTGCCAGGGGGTTCCAGGCCTGACGGGGCCTCACCTAAACCCTTGTCCTACCCCTGTGTCCACCCTGCTTTCCCCAGAATCAGTTGCAGTTGTCCAAGGCAGGCCCAATCCAGGCCCAGGAGCACTTGGATGCCCCTAAAGTCCAGGTTCCCTACCTGAAGGGCCTGGGGGGACTCCGAGTTTTTAGCAGGTCTCTGCTACTTTAGCACAATGTGTAGTTCTTACCTCTGGGAAACGCTCCAGGCCCAGCTTACTCTCAGGTACCCTGGCATCTTGGCTCGCAATGACAGGAAGGCCTCAGCTGACAGCAGAAGGGAGGGGTGTGGGTGCGACGCTGGCCAGGGGCAGCCTGGCAAAGCAGGCACTGGATGACAGGGCAGCAGAAGGTATAAGTTGAGACCACTTTTCCGAGCCCAGAACTGCTAGCCTGAGGGATAGCACAGTGGGGAGGGCTCATGTATGCTGCTGACCTGGCTTCAATCTCCAGCATTCCATATGGTCCCACAAGCCCTGCCAGGAGGGATCCCCAAGTATATATCCAGGAGTAAGCCCTGAGCACTGTTGAGTATGGCCTAAAACAAAAATCAAATAACCAGACTTCTGAGCACTGCTTCTGTCAGGGCCTGGGGCACCATCCACAGAATCTGGCCCACATGGAGAACAACCAGCACCAGGAGAGAGATAGGGGCCACCCAGGGTCCTCAGTCGTGAGGGTAGGACTGAATTTCGGTTTCTCCCCTAAGTTTGTCTCTTTCTCTTTCTTTGTGTGTCTTTGTTTGTTTGTTTGTTTGGTTTTTGGGTCACACCCGGCAGTGCTCAGGGGTTACTCCTGGCTCCATGCTCAGAAATTGCTCCTGGCAGGCACGGGGGACCATATGGGGCACCGGGATTCGAGCCGATGACCTTTTGCATGACAGTCAAACGCCTTACCTCCATGCTATCTCCTGGGCCCCCTTTGTGTGTCTTTGTGTCCTTGTGTCTCTCTGTCTGTATCTCTATATTTGTCTCTCTGTCTCTCCCACTTCTGTACCCCTACCCCATATCCTCCCTGCCCCCAATCCTATTCTCCTGGGAGAAGAGGACAGTATTTGTGTCTGGGGCTAGCGGTAGGGCATTTGCCTTTCACTAGACTAATTAGGGACAGACCCGGTTTGATCCCCGGCATCCCATATGGTCCCTCAAGCCTGCCAGGAGCGATTTCTGAGCACCTCCAGGTATGGCCCCAAAAGCAAAAATAGATGGGGCCGGAGCAGTGGTGCAAGTGGTAGGGCATCTGCCTTGTACACGCTAACCTTGGTTGGACCATGGTTCGCTCCATCCCACCCCCCAACATCCCATATGGTCCCCCATGCCAGGAGTGATTTCTGAGCGCATAGCTGGGAGCAACCCCTGAACAACAATGGGTGTGACCCAAAAACAAAAATAAATAAATAATAAAAAAGAAGAGAAAAAAATGGACAGAATCTGCGTCTGCCTTGGGAAATCTCTTGGTGGACACGTGTCACACATTCACATCTTGACACTGAGCTCTGGGGTCTCAAGTACAAGCCCAAATCTAAGGAGACACCAGTCCCTGAATCTAAGGAGACACCAGTGGGGTTCTGGGAGGTGACTCTGAGACAGGAGTATCAGACCTCATATCCTTCTGCCCCCACTGAGTGTCTAAACTGGACCCAGGTGAGCTGGGGCCTCAGGAAAACAACAAGCCACCAGCCCCACCCCTACGCCAGGGTATAAAGCCACTCAGGCCAGGCCAGGCCCTCTGCAGGCAGCTCCCCGTAAGGATGCATGACATGGGAGAGGAAGGAGGGCTCTGTAGGCCAACACCAGGCCTGGGTGAGGTTGAGGCCCTGGCCTCAATGGCCAGCTGCAGGCCAAGTCCCGCATCCTGGCCCCCTTCTCCAACTCAGTCCTGTAGTCCCCAAGTCTGACTTCCAGGCTCTGCACCACCAAACCCCCATTTCCAAACTCGAGGCATCTCTTCCTCACTGGTCGTGACTTGAGTCCCAGCACTCATGGACACACAGGCTGTCCTCAGAGGGTGAGGACCCTGTGCTAGAGACTGTCCAGGTCATGGGACACTGGCCTTGCGTGTGGCAGGTTTGGTCCCCAACACTACAGAAGGTCCATTGAGAGCTACCAGGAGACACTCCAGAGCGCTGAACCCAGAGCAGCTGCTGAGCGCTGTGGGAATGGGCAGAACCCACAGGAGGGACTATGCCCAATTTACTCAAGATAGTGCTGGGGGAGGAAGAAGACAGTCAGATTGTGGCTGAGGAGAAATGGGGGCCCTCAGGTGGGTTGCTGGGCTCTATCTTCCCCTCTGGCCACTCCCCAGGCCACGCGACCGGTCAGCTCCCCTGCTTATGCCTGTTGGTGGGTGGCCCCTGGCATTTTTGTTTAGCAGCCCTGGCCCAGGAGTCTATGTACTTCATTTCAGGCCAATTCCCTCTACATCCCCCCATATGTCCCAGGCCTCTATTGGGCTTCCTGGGAAGGAGGTGCACTGGAGTGCTGAGAAGCCAGTCTGCTGGGGCGCTCTGGGGCCCTGCCCCACCCCCACGTGCCCTGGTGGCTGCTCACAAGGCTCCCCCCACCAGCTCTAACCTCTGAACTGGCCCCTCTTTCAGCACTCATGAACCTTAACTCTGAACCCCCCCCAGGTGCCGTTCCCATGGGGAGCGGCTCTCAGGTGCCCACACCCCCTCTCCTGTCTCCATGTCTGCATTTCTCCGTGTCTGTCTCTGTGTTTCTCTTCCTGTGTCTGTCTGTTTCTCTCTGTTTCTGTGTCTATCTCTCGCTCCTTCTCCCTGTGGCCCTGTCACTGTCTCTACCCCCCCTTTTTTTTCCTTTAATTTTTGGGCCACATCTAGCAGTGCTCAGAGGTTACTCTTGGCTCTGCACTCAGAAATCACTCCTGGCAGGCTCGGGAACCAGCTGAGATGCTGGAATTCAAACCACTGTCCATCCTGGATCGGCTGTGTGCAAGGCATACCCCCTACTGCTGTGTTATCTCTCTGGCCCATCTCTACCCCTTCTATCTCTTCTCTCCCTGTTTCACAGACAGGAAGGATTATCTGACTGGATCCCCCCAGACAGTTCTGCCATGCGGTAATAGTCATCTGCTCCTGAGTGTCCCATCCTGTCAGCAGGGTGATGGTACATGGTGCCTGCCGGCAGGTGTCCCTGGAATGTGGTGTGGCAGGTGCCTCCGGTGACGCTGTGTCAAACAGCATGACCTCCTGCTCCGGGGACAAGTGTCATCATTGGCCAAGGTGCTCCTCTGGAAGGAGTGAGGGACAGAGGCATGTTCTGTGGGTGGCCTGAGGTGCCTTTGTGCCACATGCAGTAACTGGAATTTCTCACAATAGCAAACACCCCATTTAAGACCTGGGAGACTGGGCAGGTGTCCAGCGCTCACAGAGGCCCACACAGCGGCTGGTCAATCACTGCGAGGCTCTGGACCCGCGCCTGCCCTAGTAGCCGGTCAGGCAGAACAAATTCTCCACAGCTCTAGGGAGAAACAGGTCTCAGTGCTGGTCACTGGCCAGGCGGGACCCATTAGCTTTGCAGAAACTGCTAGGGTTCATGGGACAAATGCCAGTCGGCCTGTTCCTGCCCCCCACAGACACCATCTGTGTGCAACCAGGTCTCATGCTCTCAAGACGTGGTGGCACAGGATGTAAGGCATCTGCCTTGCGCACACTAGCCTAGGACAGACCACGGTTCGATCCCCCAGCATCCTGTATGGTCCCCCAAGCCAGGAGCAATTTCTGAGGGCATAGCCAGGAGTAACCCTTGAGTGGAATGTCAGTGGGTGTGGCTGAAAACAAACAAAAAAGACATGGGGGCTGAGGGTTGAGTCTAAGGGCCCTGAGCAGAGCCATGTAAGATCATGTGCTGAAACTCACCCCTTTGTGCACACACAAGTTCATGTGTGTACATGTGCTGACATGGTACATGTATGTTCATCTGTCTATACATGTGGGGGCCACATTCCCATGCACATATATTGAAATGCATGGTATGTAGCCAGGCAGTGACATGTGGTCATGCTCTATGTGTGATCAGGGGTGAATGTATCATGTGTCATGAGTCATGTGGCATGTGTCATAATGAGCACCACTACTACCCCTGGAATCCACATGATTTGGGCTGAGCTGCCTCCTTTGGGGCAGCGCCTGTTAGGGTCCCTAAGGATGGGCCTGAGTGAGTCAGGGTGGGATTGTCCTGTGTCTTCGAATACCCTGTCATCAGGTGCTGCTTGGCTGCCAACTCCAGCCACCCCCTGGGCCTGGCCATGGCACTGCCCAGCTTGGGAGGTTACCCCTCCCCCAATACCCTATGTTCATATCACCTGGATGGTCAGAACTACCCCTGAGAGAGGTCTGAGGTTTGGAATAAAGAATATAAATGCTAGCGGTGGGAGGAGAGGATAGAAAAAGGTAACAAGGGGCTGGAGTAGTAGCACAGTGGTAGAACATTTGCCTTGCATGCGGCTGACCCAGGACTGACATGGGTTCAATCTCTGGCATCCCATATGGTCCCCTGAGTCAGGAGCAATTTCTGAGCACAGAATCAGCAGTAACCCCTGAGCACCGCTGGGTATGTCCCCAAAGGAAAACAAAAACAAAACAAAGAATAAAGGCAGCGGACCCGGAGAGATAGCACAGCCGCGTTTGCCTTGCAAGCAGCCGATCCAGGACCAAAGGTGGTTGGTTCAAATCCTGTGTCCCATATGGTCCCCCGTGCCTGCCAGGAGCTATTTCTGAACAGACAGCCAGGAGTAACCCCTGAGCACCGCCAGGTGTGGCCCAAAAGCCAAAAATAAATAAATAAATAAATAAATAAATAAATAAATAAATAAATAAATAAATAAATAAAGGCAGCAAGGAATGAAACATGAAGGAGCTGAAAGGGAGAGAGAATTCCTGAGAAAAAGGCAGAGAGCTAAAGGAGAAGCAGTAGAGAGAGGCTACTTGAAAAGTTTAGCATAGAAGCCATGTGAGGAAATGAACATGGTGATAAGGCCGTGAAATAAAGCTGGCTGACTCCTATGAAACTTTTAACTGACTGCCTGTGAAATTATTTCGCCACTACTGTCCTTCTCCAGACCTGCTGGCAGAAGGGGAAAAGATGCCAGAAGGGGTAAAGACCTCACCCCAGACACACGAACTCTTTAGATTTTTTTTGTTTTTTGGACCACACCCAGTGGCGCTCAGGGGTTACTCCTGGCACTGTGCTCAGAAATCACTTCTGTAGGCACAGGGGACCATATGGGATGCCAGGAATTGAACCCAAGTCTGTCCTAGCTAGGCCACATACAAGACAAACACCCTATCACTATGCTATCACTCTGGCCCTTATATTATATTATAGACATTATATTTTATATTAAAACAACAACATAATGCCTATGAGGGTCCCATAGAACGGGGTTCCCTAAGGATGAGCCTGAGTGAGTCAGGGAGGGTTGCCCTGTGTCTGCGATTCCCCTGTCCTCAGGTGTTGTTTGACTGTCAACTCCAGCCACCCCCTGGCCGTGGCACTGCCCAGCTGTCTCTGTGCCATCTGCCTGTGCCCACCTGTCTGTCTTTGTGTTCACCTCTCTTTGTGCCCATCTGTCTGTCTCTGTGCCCATCTGTCTCTGTGCCCACCTCTCTGCCCCCTGAGGCCAGGCCCAACCGGAGGCCCTGAACATTCTCTTTCCCTCTCAAAACTCCTGGTTTACATGCTGGGGTGGGGACAAAGCAGAAGGCTGAGCCTGCCTGACTCCTTCTGGCAGGAGAGATATCATGAATCTCAGCAGAGACTAGCGTTTCTGGCCCTGCTGCCAAGGTGGCAATGGAGGCAAGTGCTGATTGGGCAGGGGGGGTGGCATGGGCCTTGACCCCTAGTGCTCCAGGCCCCTCCTCCAATCTGTTCCCTTGTACACCTGAGCATCCATGCTTGCATTGTAGGGAGCTTCTAACTTGATTCCCAGTCCATTCTCTAAGGCCCTCTGTGCCAGAGTTGGGTTGCAGGAAGGTAGATCCCCTATTCAGCCAGGACATCCACAGGATGCAGAGCATCAAATGCTGGGCACACCTCAGCCAGCGCCAGGCAGAGTCTGAGTCCATCTAGAACCCTGTGCCTAATGCCAAGGCTGTGGGCATCTAGACATAGCAAGCTGGAAACTTGTAGGAAAGTGGGCATGGGGGAGGGGTTGCTGGACATCTAGGCTGGCAGCACCTCACCAGAAGGCCTGTGTGTGGTGCCCCACTTTCCTCCCCAACCCAGTCTCCCACTCCTCTCTTCACTCCCTGCTTCCCACATGCCACCTAAGTTTGTGGGGTCACAGCAAGACCTCTGGAGTCCCCAGTCCCAGAGACTCTGCAGTCCTCTTCCTTCCCACATTGCCAGCGAGGGACAGCATTTGGAGGGAGGGCAACCCCCCCTGCTGTCCAGCAACCCTGCCAAGACCTTGCCCAGTCCTTGGGGTCCCAGGGGTCCCAGCAGGGCACAAATGGTTCCATCCTGCTGCCTCGACTCTCAGTAGAACAAGCGTGGGGCAGGGTGCCAGCAGGCCCTTTATCTATTGCTGGGTACAGCAGCCAGGCCCAGCCAGGCTGCACTCCCAGACCCGC
>PVKC010027839.1:0-15635 GCA_004027635.1 Crocidura indochinensis
TCCCTTTCTCAGAGTCAAATCTCTTGACAAGGAAAGCTCTGAGAATTTAGTTATCTTTATTTATTGAAAAATTTTGGTTTGTGGGGGCCATACCCAACAGTGCTCTAGGGGTTACTCCTGGATCTGTGTTCAGAAATCCCTCCTGCCAGGCTCATCCCATATGAGCTGGGGATCAAACCTGGGTTTGTCCAGGATCAGCAGTGTGCAAGACAAGCACCCTACCACTGTGCTATCTATCGCTCTGGCCCCAGCTCTGAGAATTTATAAAGTGTACCAGTTCATAAGTATTACCTCTGTTTTAAACTACTTAGTGAAGATTATATTTTAAAATATGCATTTAAAACTTAGTTTATTTATCCATTAATTATATTTAACTTATTTTGTTTCTTTAATGTGTAAAATATTTTTAATAACTTACCTATTGCTTGTTTGGTGGGACCACACCTTGAAGTGCTTGGAGGCTACTCCAAGCTCAGTGCTTGAGTATTACTCTTGGCCATGTTGGGGGGCCATCAGTTACTGGGGTTCAAAATTGAGGGCCCTGAATAAAGGTATGTGCACCAGCCATGAATTATCTCATTAATTATTACAATTATGATAAGTTATGGCTGCAAATCATACTTTGTTTTGAAAAAGTTTGTGTTATTTATTTTATAATAATTAAGGGCCTTTCTGATCATTCTAAATTGCAAATTTGCCATTCATCTTATATATGAAAGGAAAAATTCTCAAAACGAGAGTTGAATTCTGAATTCAAGTTATTCAACATAATCTTAAAATAACTAGTAAATGATTTCAGCGAGTTATTGATAAATGGAGGACAAAAGCCTTTTAAGTTAAATTGTAAAACACAATTAAAATGAGATATTTGACACATAAACATAGTATCATAATTCAGTTGACATAAATGCTTGTAATGCGTTATGTCCCCCATTTCTAGTTACATGTTATACAACAGATATTAAATATAAAAATAAGAACATATATTTCCTTTTATTTAAACATTGTGTTACAAAGTTGTTCATTATTGAGTGTCAGTCTTAAAATGTGCACCACCCTTCCCCATGCCTACCTCTGGGGCAGTCGTTTAACTTTAAAAATAACAATATAGGGACCCGGGAGATAGCAGGGAGGTAAGGCGTTTGCCTTTCATGAAAAAGGTCATCGATTCGAATCCCGGTGTCCCATATGGTCCCCCGTGCCAGCCAGGAGCAATTTCTGAGCATGGAGCCAGGAGTAACCCCTGAGCACTGCCGGGTGTGACCCAAAAACCAATATATATATAATTTTGTGGCACTAGCGATCAAATGTGGACATTCAAGGCAAATACCCTGATGCTGCCCTTCAATAAACTCTCCAGTTCTTCGGTAAAATGTTTCAGTGGACATAATTATATATATTTTTTTGGGTCACACCCGGCAGTGCTCAGGGGTTACTCCTGGCTCCATGCTCAGAAATTGCTCCTGGCGGGCACGAGGGACCATATGGGGCACCAGGATTCAAACCGATGACCTTTTGCATGAAAGGCAAACACCTTACCTCCATGCTATCTCCTGGGCACACATAATTATATTTTAATTTTTGTTTTCTAATAGCTTAATATTCTATTTCTGTTCTAGAAAGAAAAAAAGAAAAAGAGACATGCTTTCATTTTTGTCATGCTAGTCTTATGTTTATGTGGCAAAATTTACTTTATAAGCTTGTAAAAAAATAGAAATGGTATCATATTACACACCCAACTTAAACACTTAGCTTCATTTGGCTTACTCAGGGAGTTCTCTGCCATCCCACTGATCATCAAATTCTGCTTTTTCTGGAATTTCTTCTGTGCTCCATATATTCTCAGCAGTATCATCATTGTTTTCAGAGAAAACTGTGAAGAAGGAAAATATAAAGCTGAAGTTGTTGCCTGTTTCTTTCCTCAAAATTACTCATATTTCATCATCAGTCTGGTGATCAGTGACATAAAATATTTTCTATTTGAAACCACTAGCTTGTTTTTTATCGAAACTATCTAAAACAGAACAATTAATTCAAATATCTAAAAATAAATAATCAACTAATACATTATGAATTGTAATAAAAATTGTGGGAAATTTCAAACTTTAAATTGTACTATTTAAATAAATAGACATTAAAACAGCATGGTATTTGAATAAAGACAGACCCTCAGATAAATGGAATAGACTTGCATATTCTGAGACTGAGTCCCAGATATATACCAAATTAGTCTTTGATTCAGGGGCAAGAAATGCTAAATAGAGCAAAGAAAGCCTCTTTAACAAGTGATGTTGGGACAACTGGTCAGCCACATGCAAAAAACTGAATTCAGACCTCACTCTAACACCATGCACAAAGGTCAAAACTAAATGGATTAAAGACCTTGATATCAGATTCGAAACTATAAGATATATAGAAGAAAACATAGGCAAAACACTTCTTGACATTGAGACTACAGGCAGGAAACACTACTGTCCAAACAACTGGGAGCAGAGATAAACAAATGAGACTATGTTAAACTGAGAAGTTTCTGCACTTCAAAGAAAACAGTGACTGGGATACAAAGGCTGGCCACCCAAGGAATGGGAGAAACTATTCATCCAATACCCATCAGATAAGAGGATAATTTAATGTCTAAGGTATTCAAGGGACTGACAGAACTTAACAAGAAAAAAGCATATAACCCCGTCAAAAATGAGGAGGAAAAATGTATAGACATTTCTTCAAAGAAAAAATATAGATGGCTAAAGGCACATAAGAATGCTCCATATCACTAACCATCAGGGAGATATAAATAAAAACAACAACAAGGTATCATCCCACACCACAGAGACTGGCCCACGTCACAAAGACCTAGGACAACTAGTGCTGGAATGGATTCAGGGAGAAAGGAACACTCATTCACTGCTGGTGAGAAGACAGACACTCCTTGCTTAACGACCTACCTGCTTAGCGACTGCTCGCACTTAGAAACACCTCTTCACCATTCCGACCACTCACACATATGACCATCTCACCAATGGTATGTGCTAGAATGTGGTAGCGACCCTATGTCTCAAGGTCATTCATGACTGATGTACACTATGCTCAGGTCCGGTACTGCTGTTTTCCTGGTCAGTATTCACATTTCAGCAGTAAATTATTGTTTTGTGATGCAAAGAAAATAGTTATAAACAGCTATACTGTACTGTACATACAATACAACTATACTCTAGACAGTCCAGGATCTCTCTCAGGCCCATACAATACAGCTCAGTAGTGTGACAATATACAATACAGATGTAGTACATTACAGTATGTACAGTACAGTGTAACTGTTTATAAAGTCTTTTCTTCAAGCATACAAGTTGTGTGTGATCTGGGTACCTTATTCTGTATTGTACTTTACCCCAGATGACTCCAAAAAGGAAAAGCCAGAAAATGCCAAGAAACAAAGGAAGGCTATTGATCTTGAGAAGAAAATGAAGATCATAAAGGATTATTAAGGTGGCAAAAAAAAGTCCATGAGATAACACAAGACTTGCAGCTGGCACATTCAACCATTTCAACAATCCTTAAGGATAAAGATAGAGTCAAAGAGGCAGTGAAAGTGTCAACAGGCTTTAAAGCCATAATAACTAGACAGCAGAAGGGTCTAATTCATGATATGGAGAAGTTATTGGCTATCTGGTTGATGCATCTACCCTAAAAGTCACAAGGTTCATCCTTATCTCTGGTCCCAGATGCAAATTCCTGTAAATCAAAGCCCACTCCTGTTTCTGCTGTAATGTGTAATAAAATAACGCATCCTGCCTGAAAACTGTATAAATAACCTGCCCTTTTCCTACTTTGAGGTTCGCAACCTCTGCTCAGCTTTGAGCACATTCCGAACCTCTGGCAGCCAGAATAAAGTGGAAGTTGCTTGCAATTACTGGGCACGAGCCTTTTTCACTGTTCTGCGCTGGGCAATTGAGGGGGGAGCGGGTCTTCCAGACTCTACAACACTACTACCTAACCAAAACTTATCCCATTACCAACTATGTGTAAACTATATGACTACCCACTTAGTTCTTAAACCTAACACCATTAAGTTCAGATGCTGGATTTGTCCCACGCTGAGCTCACCACGTGATTTCAAGTTTCACAGTTCCAAGTCCCACAGTTGGTCTGCTCGGGCTGTTACACTGGAGGGTGGATCCCAGGTTCACTGCTTTTTGTAGAGCCGAGCTCGCCTTGTCCCGCTGCAGGGCGTAAGAACTGGTGGAGCTGTGTTTGCAAGCTGTTAATTCGTCCCTCGGGCAGAATTTGGAAGTGTAGCTCTTTGCCCCATTGTTGGTTGAAAGCAGACTTCACTGCCGTCCCTCTTGGCCACAGTCCCACAGGGCACCCCTGGATGTTAAGGGTTCAAACCAAAAGTCCAGCCTGAAATTCTCAAAATCAAAGTCCAGATTCAAGCCAAAGGTCATTTTCAGAAAAATCAGCCCGCTTGTAATAGCATTTTTCTTTCTGAACCGTTTCCAATTAAGGCCCTCCATTAGGCTCTGAGTAGGCCGAGTTTTTTTGGAAAAGGATTTTTGTCAACACAGTTTCAGTTCTGAGTCATTGATGGGGGTGCAAGGTTTCCCCTCTTCTGTTTCAAAGGCTAGTGTACCCCTGGAAGGGGTCGCGGCCATCTTTAAACATGGCTGCACGTGGTCCAGGTTTATAGGCATAGTCCATTTAGAAAGAGCCAAAATTAAACTTAAAAGCAGAAATCTCACCATTTTCACTGTTTTTTTGGGTCCAGGATTCAGATCAAAGTTCTGGGCACCAGATAAAGTAAAACAGCTCTTAAGATGGGGATGGATGGCCTTGGCTCGCAATCCCAGGCCACATGGCTTCAGCCCCCACTGACCGGTGGATCTGGAGGTTCATGAAAATGGCAGGTAGAGATCTCACTCACAGGCAGGCTTCATGAGATATAACATCTTTATTCATCCTAGCCATCAGATGTGGCTCTTACCATTCAAGCTAGCCCTGCATCCACTTTCATCCATGTCACTTCTGACCTACATCTTGGCCAGGATCCAAATGGGCAGGCAAAAGGCAAAAAAAAAAAAAAAAGGCAGATTGCCAGAAATCACAGACCTATATACCTCCTAAGACCCCTCCCAGGAGATGGCAGGGTCTGCAGGTAAAGTATCCAGTTCCCAAAACCTCACCCAGATATGGGCAGGGCTCAGGTAATTATCTATAGCCAGGGGGTTAGGCAACACTCTACCTTTTTACTCTAATATTAAAAAATGGTTTTTCTCAATGTAAAATATAATGTGAGACATTTGGAAAAGATATAGCCTATAAAATAAAACAAAATGGGCTTTCCGACCCGTGTGGAAGATGGCTCAGAGACTCTCCAGGATCCTATATCAACTTGATCCCATCATTTTTCAACAATCAGGTAGGCGGTTCAGCCCAATGGTGGTCCCATCTCCTGCTGCTGCCTTTATAAAGCCTGGCAACACTCCATTTTTGGCTTTCTGACTCCTGCGGGAGATGGCTCAGAGACTCTGCAGGATCCTATATCAACCCATGAACCTCACCACAATACGTAGCAAAAGTAGTGCTACAACCGTGTCAATGGAAAAACAACGCCAGACAACAGCATGCATAGAGAATGAAGATGGCAACTCTGATTATGCAACAACAGCCAACCACCTAGTTAATCTTTCAGATATGGAGTTTAGAGAAGAAATATGGAGGATGCTCACAGAACTCAAAGAAAGTATAGAACAAAGCACTAATAAGAATGGAGAGAATATGAAGATAGAAATCAGAACTCCAAATTGAAATATCAGGTCAAATAACAGGTCTGAAAAGCTCAGTAGATGAATTGAAGAACAAAATGGATAGCTTTCCCACAGGTTAACAGCAGATGAGGATAGAATTTGTGAGCTGGAAGATAAGATGCATAAAAGCACCATATAGCAGAAGAGATTGGAAAAAAGCCTTAAAGCAAATGATCAGACAATGGAAAAATTGCTGAAAGAATATTAACAGATGAAAATAGAAGTCTTTGATAAGTTCAACAAAAACTACTTAAGAATCACCGGAGTCCCAGAGACTCAAGAAGAAAATCTCCAGGAAGAATCTATAGTCAAGAACATCATCACAGAGAAACTACCAGAGCTAAAGAATACATGTGACCAAATTCTGCAAGCCCGAGGAGTACCAGCTAAAAGAGACTCCAGAAAAACACCCCAAGACACATCCTAGTCACAACGATGAATCCCACATATAGAGATAGAATACTGAAATCAGCACGATCAAAAAGGGAAATTACAGTCAA
This sequence comes from Crocidura indochinensis, assembly GCA_004027635.1. Classification (NCBI taxonomy): domain Eukaryota; kingdom Metazoa; phylum Chordata; class Mammalia; order Eulipotyphla; family Soricidae; genus Crocidura; species Crocidura indochinensis. The sequence goes on from PVKC010027839.1 coordinate 6,305, forward strand.
GGGAGCATCCTTGAGATTTACAGCAGAGCTGTCACCAGAAACACTCAAGGCCAGAAGGCAGTGGTGGGATATAGTGACAAAACTCAATGAAATAAATGCTTCACCTAGAATACTGCACCCAGAAGAACTCACTTTCAGGTTTGAAGGAAGTATACATGGCTTCACAGATAAACAAGAGCTCAAAAACTTTACAGACTCAAAACCAGCCCTAAAAGAAAAGCTGAAAGATCTACTTTAAAGACAAGACAGACCAACAAACACACCAAACTTCTACACAAAGATGGCAATAAATCCCATGATAATTATCTCCCTCAATGTCAATGGACTAAATACACCCGTTAAGAGGCACAGAGTGGCGAAATGGATCAAAAAACTGAACCCAACGTTCTGCTGCTTATAAGAAATGCACCTGAATAGTCAGAACAAACATAGACTCAAAATAAAAGGCTGGAGGAAAATCATCCAAGCAACGAATACCCTTAAAAAAGCTGGAGTGTCCATACTAATATCAGATGACACAAACTTTATACTCAGAAAAGTTGTAAGGGACAAAGATGGACATTATGTACTAATCAAGGGATATGTACAGCAGGAAGAAATCACTCTCCTAAACATATATGCACCCAAGAGGGACCAGAAAAGTGTTTAATACAATTGTTGACAAATCTGAAAAAGGACATCAATAATAACACAATAATTGTGGGAGACCTCAACACGGGCCTGTCAACACTTGATAGGTCAACCAGATTGAAACCCAACAAAACTATACTAGACCTGAAAAGATAATTGAAAGAAAGAGGCCTAGTAGATATATATAGGACACCCCACCCTCAGAAAGTGGTATACACATTCTTTTCCAATGTATATGTGTCATTCTCCAGGATAGACCACATGTTGTTACATAAAACATACCTCCATAAAATCAAGAAGATATAAATTTTGCAGGCTACCTTTGCTGACCACAAGGCTCTGAAGCTAGATGTGAACTGCAAAGGGACACACAAGAAAAACTTTTAACAACTGGAAATTAAACAGCCTGCTACTGAACAACCAGTGGGTCAGAGATGAAATCAAAGAGGAAATCAAAACTTACCTGGAAACAAGTGACAATGAAAGTACAAACTATCAGAACCTATGGGATACAGCAAAAGAGACACTGAGAGAAAAATTTATAGCTTTGCAAGCACACATCAGGAAGGAAGAAGAGCATATATGAGTACCTTAATGAAGCAGCTTATAGAATTAGAAAATGATCAACAAAAGGAACCAAAAATAGGGAGATAGAAGGAAATAGCAAAGCCAAAAGCAGAAATCAATGAAATGGAAACCCAAAAAACAATCCGAAAGGTCAACAAAAACAGAAGTTGGTTCTTTGAAGAAATAAACAAGATTGATAGAACACAGGCAAAACTCACAAAGAAAAAGAGGGAGAGAAACTTGATAACACATATTGTAAATGAAAAGGGGAGATCACTACAGATAATGCAGTGATTCAAAAGGTATTCAGAGAATACTTTGAGAAACTCTATGCCACTAAATATGAGAACCTGGAAGAAATGGATAAATTTTTGAACTCGTATAACTTTCCACGGTTGAATAAAGAGGATGTTGCATATCTAAACACCCCATCACTATTGAGGAAATTAAAACCGTAATCAAAAGTTTGCCCAAAAATAAAAGCCCAGGCCCGATGGATTCATGAATGAATTCTTTCAAACATTTCAAGAGGAACTACTACCAAATTCTGGCCAGGCTCTTTTATGAAATTGAAAAAACAGGAACACTTCCAAATAGCTTTTATGAAGCCAACATCACCTTAATATCAAAACAGAAAGAGATGATGCCAAAACAAGAAAATTACAGACCAATATTCCTGATGAACACAATGCAACAATCCTCAACAAAATCCTGGCAAACAGGATCCAATGCCTCATCAACAAGATCATTCAGTATGATCAAGTAGGTTTCATCCGAGGAATGCAAGGTTGGTTTAACATCCGTAAATCTATCAACATAATACACAGCATCAACAAGAAAAATAAAATTACATGATCTTATCAATAGACGCAGAAAAAGCATTTGATCAGGTCCAACACCCATTCTTGATAAAAAAAAAACTCTCAGCAAGATGGAAATGAAAGGAAACTTTCTCAATATATTTAAGGCCATCTACCAGAAACCAATGGCAAATATTATACTCAATGGAGAAAAACTAAAAGCCTTCCCTCTAAATTCTGGTACAAGACAAGGCTGTCCTCTCTAACCACTCCTGTTCAACATAGTACTGGAAGTACTTGCTATAGTGATTAGGCAAGAAAAAGATACCAAGGGAATCCAGATAAGAAAGGAAGAAGTCAAGCTCTCATTGTTTGCAGACGACATGATACTCTACTTAGAAAACCCTAAAGACTCTCCCAAAAAGCTTCTAGAAACAATAGACTCATATAGCAAAGTGGCAAGATACAAAATTAACACAGAGTAATCAATGGCCTTTTTGTATACCAATAATGATAGGGAAGAAATGGACATTAAGAAAACAACCCCATTCACATTAGTACCATACAAACTCAAATATCTTGGAGTCAACCTGACTAAAGATGTGAAGGACCTGTACAAAGAAAACTATAAAACACTGATCCATGAAATAAGAGAGGATACGTGGAAATGGAAACACATACACTGCTCATGGATTGGCAGGATCAACATCATAAAAATGGCAATACTCCCAAAAGCATTGTACAGATTTAACACGATTCCTCTAAACATACCTATGACATTCTTCAAAGAAATGGATCAAACACTGCTGAAATTCATTTGGAGCCATAAACACTCTCGAATAGTTAAAGCACTCATTGGGAAAAGGAATATGGGAGGCATTACTTTCCCCAATTTTAAGCTATATTACAAAGCAATACTTATCAAAACAGCATGGTGTTGGAATAAAGACAGACCCTCAGATCAGTGGAATAGGCTTGAGTACTAAAAGAATGTTCCCCAGACATACAACAACCTAGTTTTTGATAAAGGAGCAAGAAATCCTAAATTGAGCAAGGAAAGCCTCTTCAACAAGTGGTGGTGGCACAACTGGCTAGCCACTTGCAAAATTGAACTGAGACCCTAGCTAACATCATGTACAAAGGTAAAATCCAAATGGATTAAAGACCTTGATATCACATCTGAAACTCTAAGGTATATAGAGAAACATGTATGTAAAACACTCCATGACATTGAGACTAAAGGCATCTTTAAGGTGGAAACAGCACTCTCTGAACAAGTGGAAGCAGAGATAAACAGATGGGACTATATTAAGTTGAGAAGCTTCTGCACCTCAAAGGAGATAGTGCCCAGAATACAAAGGCTACCCACTGAGTGGGAGAAATTATTCACCAATACCCATCAGATAAAGGACTAATATCCAAAATATACAAGGTATTAACAGAACAATATAAGAAAAAATCTAACCCCATCAAACAATGGGGAGAAAAATGAACAGACACTTTGTAAAAGAAGAAATGCAAATGGCCAAAAGGCACATGAAAAGATGCTCCACATCACTAATCGTCACGGAGATGCAAATCAAAACAACTATGAGGTACCACCTCATGCCACTGAGATTGGCGTGAGAGAAAGGAACTCTTTTTCACTGCTGGTGGGAATGCCGACTAGTCCAACCTTTATGGAAAGCTATATGGAGATTCCTCCACTAACTCGAAACTGAGCTCCCATACAATCCAGCTATACCACTCCTAATAATATACCTGAGGAACACAAAAATACAATACAAAAATCCCTTCCTCACACCTATATTCATTGCAGCACTATTTACAATAGCCAGACTCTGGAAACAATCAAGATGCCCTTCAACAGATGAGTGGCTAAAGAAACTGTGGTACATATACACAATGGAATACTATGCAGCCGTCAGGAGAGATGAAGTCATGAAATTTTCCTATACATGGATGTACATGGAATCTGTCATGCTGAGTGAAATAAGTCAGAGGAAGAGAGAAAGGCGCAGAATAGTTTCACTTATCTATAGGTTTTAAGAAAAATGAATGACATTTTTAGCAGTATCTCAGAGACAAGAGAGACGTGGGCTGAAAAGTGCAGCTCATGACATGAAGCTCACTACATAGAGTGATGAATGTAGTTAGATGAATACCTACATTGAGAACTATCATAACAATGTGAATGAATGAGGGAACTAGAACACCTGTCTTGAGTTGAGATGTGGGTAGGGTGGGGAGGAGGGAGATCTGGGAAATCGGTGGTGGGAATCTTGCACTGGTGAAGGGGGGTGTTCTTTACATGACTATAATCATACAACTACAATCATATTTGTAATCACAGTGTTTAAATAAAGATAATTTAACAATAAAAATAAAATAAACTACTATTCAAATGCCTGGACACAGATGCACATATCATGTATACATAACATATGCTATATAAATGTATTATGTAATCTATTATGCAAAATATTATCCTTTTTTTCAGGAAAAAATAAGACCACTTTTAAATGTTCTTATTTAACTGAACATATTAAATCTTCTTAATTGGATATCAATTAAGCATTATACTTATTTGAATACTAATGCCTTATTCTAGATTCTTACCCAAGAGCTCTTTGATATCTTTGAACTGAACTACTATGACCTATATAAAAATAAATTATTTGGGTTAGAGCGGTAGCTAAGTAGTAGGGTGTTTGCCTTGCACACTGCTGATCCAGGATGGGCCTTGGGCCAGAAGCAATTTCTGAACACATAGACAGGAGTAATCCCTAAGTGTCACCAGTTGTGGCCCAAAAACCAAAAAAAATGTTCGTATATGTTAGATCTGTAATATTATAACTGAGAATAAAGTCAAACTTTGTATTCATGTGCATTTCTTCTACAAAAATCATTGATATCATGGGGTGTATGGACAATTTCAATTTTGATTTCTAGTTTATCTTTAGAAGTAATATCTTTAGAGATATTTAGAGATATCTAGATTTAGAGTTTTGAGATCCTTAAAGATATTTTTATAGATAGTATCTTTAGAAATAGTATCTAACAGAGCCTAAAGAGAGAAAGAAAGAGAAAGAGAAAGAAAGAGAGAGAGAAAGAAAGAGAAAAAGAAATTGAAAGAAAGAAGAAAGAAAGAAAGAAAGAAAGAAAGAAAGAAAGAAAGAAAGAAAGAAAGAAAGAAAGAAAGAAAGAAAGAAAGAGGCACTCTCATAAGACACAAGATTTCTGGAAGCACCAAAGTGCCTTTTGGGACTGCAGCTAGGCAGAGGAAACATGACTATGACAAGTATAAGGTGTTATGGCCACAGAATACATGATCATTCATCCTCCTTTTCTCAGAGGTACTCCAGCTTCACTGCCAGCACCTATAACCACTGCCTTATATTTCTTAGATTTCACAGAATATATATATATATATATATATATATATATATATATATATATTCCCTAAAAATTCAATCTATTTTCTTTGTAGAACTAAAACTGTCAAAATCTCTCCTATAGAACCAAATGTTCAAATATGATTTAATTTGTCATACTGTACAACTTTCTGTATCCCATGACTTTTCTACCAAAGGCACTATAAACTAGTACTGAAGGGAAATTTATTTAATATAAGACAATATTGTCTTGGAACAGGAGTGGTGAGTGGTGGTGCAAGCGGTAGGGAATTTACCTTGCATGCGCCACCCTAGGATGGTATCCCCCAGCATCCCATATGGTCCCCCAAGCCAGAAGTGATTTCTGAGCACATAGCCAGGAGTAACCCCTGAGCATCACCTTCTGTGGCCCCCAAACAAACAAAAACAAACAAAAAACCAATACTGTCTTAAGTTTCCATGTTTGCACATGAAAGTAAAGAGTGGGAGCCAACAAAATGGAGTCTAAGATGACGTTGTGTGTAGGTCAGACCACACTGTACCACTGGACTTTCACATAATAGGTTTAAGATGAATATAACTATAAAGGACATAAACTACAATAAACAAAACAATAAAACCCAAATATCGGGGCCGGGCGGTGGCACTGGAGGTAAGGTGCCTGCCTTGCCTTGCCTAGGACAGACGGCGGTTCAATCCCCTGATTTCCCATATGGTCCCCCAAGCCAGGAGTGACTTCTGAGCGCAGAGCCAGGAATAACCCCTGAGCGTCACTGGGTGTGGCCCAAAAACCAAAAAAAAAAAACAAACCCAAATATAGTTTTACTTCCTATATTTCTCTCCCCTTGGCTAATCCTCTCCTTTTCAAAATCTCTACCTTCAAAACGTCTTAACTTATTGCTTCTATTTTTTTTCTTTCATACAAAACCATGAATGAAACTTGCCAGACAAATCCAAGGTCATCCAAGCATCTTTGTCATTCAATACCTGAAAAGTGTCTAATTGTCCCACTGTGAAGGGACAAGAAAAGACATGGAAAGAAAGGAAAGAAAAGAAGTAGAAGTTTTCTTATTCTAAATTGCACAGGTTTTTTCTTACTTGGTCCATAACCTCAAGTTTTTGTTTGTTAGTTTTTTGGGAGATGTCACACCTGGCTGTGCTCAGGAGTTACCTCTGGCTGTATACTCAGAAATTGCCGCTGGCAGTCTCGGGGGGACCTATAACCTAAAGTTTTAACAAATATCTAAAATTATAACCTTAGGTTCAAAATAGCACTCTAGAATAAAATGCTAGTTTTATTCTAGAATAAAATGTGAGTTCAGTGATAGTCATTTTTTGCTTTAATTTTTTTTCAGGGGGAATATTGGCTCTCCAATTGGCATAAATGGGAGCTTGATTAAACTCTTTGCAGCACACTCCTCTCTCCAGCACCGTCTGTTATAGCCCGAAGGCCCCAGGCAATGTTGAACATGAGCTGTGTAACCCTCAAAACTGTTGGGATGGCCCTTGTGGGAAGAAATTTCGTAGGGATCAAACAATGTCATATCCTTGGACCAGAGCATTGAGCTGTCAGAACTGGTTGTTCAAATATCAGGAGTTGGCCCAGACCCCTGAGTACAACTTGAGAGAATAAAGCAAAGTAAAAGTCCCTATCATATAAACAAATCCCATCTCACATATCAATCTCATGGGAAATCATGTGCCATGATTTTTTGAGCAGCTGATACTTACACTAAAAAAAATAAAAACCAAAAAAAAAACCAAGCATCTTTGTATGTATGACTATTAATCATTTCTATGGTGGAGTTAATTTTGAATGAGTGCTAAAGTTAATATTTCTCTTTCTATAGTTTTTCACTGCCAGAAATATCACACTGCTAGTTGTACTGTTTTATTTTATTGTCTGTGGCCACAGTTGTTGGTATTATTCTCGCCTTGGTTGCAGACTACAATCGCAGAGGGTTAGGAAACCATGCTACTCTAGTGAGAGTACCTGAGGCTCCTGCGTGCAAAGCATTCGCCCTAGCCCCTTGAATGAGTCAATTCCCTGGCCTGACCTATTTGATATGTTAATTAAATTACCTTTAACTTTTTCAGTTAGGTGTGCTCCAATATTTCCTGGATTCATATTTCCTGATGACGTGGAACAGAGTGTCTAGAGAAGAAAAATGTTTGACATTCTATAATTATGACTTTTATTATTTATATGACAAAACATGTTCAACTTTATAAATTTCCATATAGAAAACCGATGACTTTTCCATAAATATTTTTCATTAATGTTATACGAGAGATACAGGAATTAAGCATAAACATGAATGTCTTTTCAAAAGTATTTGTTCCTGCCCTGAGCAGAATTTATCTTTGATCAGATCAAATCACCAGTTACAGTCTCGCACCACCTGAACCTGTCTCTTGGTAATTTACGTCTCTCTCTCTCTCTCTCTTTCTCTCTCTCTGTCTCTCTGTCTCTCTCTCTCTCTTATTTTCTTTTTATCACGGTGGCTTGCACTACTATTAATGCAGGGGTACCATGCATAGTACTTTATCCCCTTTCAGCACTGTTGAATTGATCTTGTCATGATCAATTCCAATGATCATTGTCATAGAGGACTCTTCACTATCCTAACCGCATTCTCACTCTTTGTGGCAAGTTTCTGACAATGAACTGTTGTCTCTGCATACTATCACCATACTGTCTTTTATTTTTCTTATATCCCACAAATAGTGATATTATTCTTGTCCATTTTGATTTGACCTTCTTGCATGATGCTAAAGTGAGGTCTGTGTTTACATTTTTTGCATGAATTGGCCAGTTTTCCAACATCATTTGCTCAAGAGGTTTTTCTTGCTCCACTTGGTATTTCTTGCCCTTCTATCAAAGATAAATTTATTGTATACCTGAGGGTCTCAGAATATTCAAGTCTATTCCATTGATCTTTCTTTATTCCAATATCATGCTGCTTTACAGTATAGTTCAAAGTTGGGGAAAGTGATGCCCCATTTTATTTTTCACAAGAATTGCTTTAGCAATAAGTGTGGATGTTTAGAGTTTAAATGAATTTAAAGGTTGTTTGATCCACCTCTTTGAAATATTTCTTGGGTTATAGGAATGGCATTAAATCTGTACAATACTTTGGGAAGTTATGCCATTTTATTCTATTAATCATCTCAACCCATGAACAAGATATAGATCCATTTCTTTTTGTCTTTTTTATTTCTTGAATAAGTGTTTTGTACTTTTCTTTGTATAGATCTTTTAGCTCTTTAGTTACATTGACAGAGGTATTTGATTTTCTGACAATAGATTTGTATAGTAAAGTGGCAGTACAAAAATAGTATGTAGACATCTATGGCTTTTTAATATAGAATTAATGAGAGAAAAGATATTTTAAAAATTCCATTCACAATCGTACCTCTTAAATAAAAATCTCTTATTTCCCCAGGCCAGAGCGATAGCACATCCCTAGGACATTTGCCTTGCACATAGTTGACTCAGGCTAGACCCAGGTTTGATTTCTGGCATCCCACATGGCTCCCTGAGCCTACCAGGAGCGATTTCTGAGCTCAAAGCCAGGAGTACCCCTGAGCAATTCCAGGTGTGGCCCACCCTAAAACCAAAAACAAAAATTTCTTATCTCCTTGGGTCCTGGAAAACTAGAACGAGCTTTCCTTGTATACATATGCCCTGCTCCTTTGTCCAAGAATTCTGATATATACAATAGTTGCAATATTTTGTTTAGGCAGGAGGAAGTTTTGAGAGCTGGTAGGAAGCCTCTCCTGGATATTATGCTCAACTATTCCAACAACATTACAGCAGACATGAAACTAGAACATATCAATAGTTCCTGAGATAATAGCTACTGTCTCAAAGAGAACTTCTGAAGTACTGATGGTGGATTAAGTGTTAAATGCATTTTTTTTTTTTTTTGGTTTTTG
>PVKC010027840.1:0-15600 GCA_004027635.1 Crocidura indochinensis
TTACTCAGTGCTGAAATGGTTCCCCTTCCACTTTTCTAAGACCTTTTGTATTTTATTGTGTAAAAACCACGCCCAACAGGGGCTAGAGAGATAGTGTGGGGGTAGGGCGTTTGCCTTGCATGCAGAAGGATGGTGGCTCGAATCCTGGCATCCCATATGGTCCCCAGAGCCTGCCAGTAGTGATTTCTGAGCATAGAGCCAATCAAGAGTAATCCCACACCCACTAGTGTTCCAGCCTTTGTTCCTAAAAGGTACAGGCACTGGCCAGGTCCCAAGAACTGGGATTCAGCCCTAAGGAGCTTGATTACCAGAGCACATAGTTCAGCCATAGTTAATGTCTGCCATAAAGCATCTGGCTTACAACCCAATGAGTCTGGCTGTGCATTGTTTTGTTCACAATATTCTTCCACCTGGGACATAAGAATGGGGTGTTTATTCCAACTGCACTCATGCTCTTTTCCTGTCTCACATTGCAAGGTAAAACTAGTCTGATGTTTTCAGCAGAATTTTTTTTGGTAGCAAAGGAGGTTCCTGACCTTGTTGAAGTTTATACCTAGAGGACCAGCCTGCCCATGTGAAGGTACTCTTCACTTGCCCATCTTTCTCTGGGGTATTTGTATAATAGATGATGGTAACATGAGAAGCCTTGCATCTCTGGATCATTTGTCTTCCCAAGATACTTGTTTACTTCACTAAAAGACCTGGGATGTACTGTGATAGTGAGAGTGCATGCATGAAACCTCACACTTCATTCCCAGAACCTGAAGCAAATGTGCATTGTGCATCTGTGTGTAGAAGGGATTCATAAATTCTGCCCGCTCATTTACCTATTCCCAAGTTTCTCCCTAAAAAACTGGGTGGTGTGGCTATGTGATGGCAATATCCATGTGACGATGGCACAACCATTTCAAGAGAAAAGCTTTATTTGATTGCTGGAGTACAGCAGGGTAAGACACTTGCCTTGCATGCAGCTCAACCATATGGTCCTCCAAGCCTGGCCAAGAGTGATTCTGAGTGCAGAGCTAGGAGTAACCCCTAAGAAACACCAGGTATGGCCCATAAATGAACAAGTGTTTTTATTAACCTGTGTTAATAAAAATAGTCCAGCCCCTTGCACTCAGCCTTAGTCTGGTGTTTGGAATGGAGATGGAAGCCCACACCTCATAGCTCCTAGGGGCCTACCTTCCCCCTCTGTGACAACTGCTTAGGGAAGAGCATGCTCAGCCCAGGATATGAACTTGTAAGTCTGACCATAAGACTGTCTCCAGGTGGGTATATTAGGGCGAGTACCACCTAGGATTCTAAACGTGCCATCCCTTAAAGGGGCTGCCCTTCAGACATGGTTATCCCAAGTAACTCCCAAGTTCAGCAAGTTCAGAGCTCCACGCCATATTCAACAGTGATCTCAGGGCAAAGAGTAAGCAACCTCCCCAGCTCATAAATTTGTTTTGGAGCCAAAACACCCTATTGCCTATTGTCCAGCCCCTGCACTTAGCTTTTTCCCTTCTGGAGAATCCCAGTTTTTCTTTTCTCTTCTCTCTTTCTTCCCTCCCTCCCTCCCTCCCTCCCTCCCTTCCTTCCTTTCTCCCTTCCTCCCTCCCTCCCTCCCTTCTTTTTTCTCTTTCTCCTCTCCTCTCTCATTCTCTCTCACTCTCTCCCCTCTATTTTATTTATTTGGTTTTTGGGCCACACCCGGTGGCTTGGGGGACCATCCCTTATGGGATGCCGGGATTGGAACCACAGTTGGTCCAGGCCTGGGTCTGCTCTTGCAAGGCAAATGCCCTATCACTGTGCTATCTCTGGCCCCTTCTCAAATTTTTATTTTTTGGTGTTTTTTTTTTCCCAGGACGGGGGTAGGGGGGGTGTCACATTGGGCAGTGCTCAGGAGTTACTTCTGGTTCTGTGCTCAGAAGTTGTTCCAGGCAAACTGGGTGAACTATATGGGATGCTGGGATTCAAACTTGTCTGTCATGTGTTGGCCACATGCAAGGCAAATGCCTTACTGCTGTGTTATTGTTCCGGCCCTAAGTATTTTTTTTAAACTATTTTATTTCACTGTAAAGAACTCAGAAGGGGGAAGGCTATGAAGCACAACATGATCAGGTAATTTTTATAACTGTACATGCACACGATTTTAGTATATTCTAGCTATCTGCTTGGCCTAGAAACGCCCCAATAGTAAAGAATACTAGATACTTTTTAGTTTCTAAATGTCACTGTTACAAAAGAGTACAAGTGGGGCTAGAGTGATCTACAGCAGGTAAGATACTTGCCTTGCAGGCAGCTGACTGGGATTAATCCTAGCAATAAATCCCCAGCATCCCCTATGTCCCCATGAGCGCACCGAGTGATTCCTGCATGTGGAGCCAGGCATAACTCTTAAACGTAGCCAAAAACAAAAGGAAGGAGGTTCTGGGACCAGGACATCTTGAATTAACTGATCTGGAATTGATGAAGGGACTGTGAAGCTTTGCTGCTTCCCCTGCATCCAAAATTCCCTTCTACGAGACCCTTAGCATAGGCTGTAATGTGCTGACTGCAGTCACTACAGGAGTCTACCTTTAAATTTCTAGGAAAAAGCCCTGAGGAGAAGACAAAGCTTCTGGGCTTGAGAGGCCTAGCCAGGCTAGCCCAGGACATATCAACGTTACTCCTTGCAAGCACGCACCTGAGCCACCGATGTTGTGCATGTTGGAAAACTGCTTTCCTCTGGGTTAGCACTTGGGGTGACATCAATTGCAGGTTGAGTTCTTCCCACTTTCCCAGCTGTCCACGTCGCTCTCGGCTGTGATGCCCCACCACCCATGCTGCTATGCCTATGAGTAATAGCTTCCCTTACAGCATTAGTTACTGCTCACAGGACCAAGAATCATGTGACTATTGGTTTATTGATCAATGGTTTCATATAAAGTTATTTCAAATCTTTATAATTTTGCCCAGATGGACTCACAAACATTTACAAAGATTCTTCTTAAAAATAATAAAAGGGGACAGGTGGGAAGGAAGAAATCTAACAATAGAGGCATTTGAAAATAAATTAACAAAAAAAATTTAGTATTACCATTTATTTGTAACAAACACTAATTTTACTTACATTCCATGGGAAGAAAAAAATTCCAGCGTAAACAATGAATGGAAGCAGTGCTTGACCTGGGCCTCCTGCCTCGCACCACAGGCAGCCCCAGACTGCACAAATGTGCTCACTGATAGCAGTAGGAGCACAGGGTGAGAGATATACGCGTCTTTCTTTTCAGCCCTACATGGAGATGTAATCAACAGTATGAAGCACTCAAGGAAAATCAATCCGCAGTCTTGCATATACTACATGGAGTTCATATCCTGTAGTGTGTGTAGTGAAAGCTATGTGCCCTCCAGAGCCCTACATATAGTCACACAATTGTTTATATAATCTTTGAGACTAAAGATTAAAGTCCATCTGTAGATGTCTTGTTATATGAATAAAATAGAACCAAATGATCGTTTCAAGTTTAAAATTCCTAAACTGTTCAATTTATACAACTGAGACATCCTCAAAATTTCTGAGAAGGCCAGGACTATTTTGCTAACCAGAGGGCACACAATTTGTATCACTGAAATGGTCCTGGTTTAGTCCAACAAAATAAAATGCAAAAGCACATATATTGAATAAGTCAGACAAGTTTCTAAACTGTGCTATATAACTAGATACAATATAGTGTCATGTTAAAAAGAAAATAATGAAACTGGAAGAGAAAGCAGGGGTCAAAAGATGGGCCTGAGCGCAGGAGAAAGATTAGCTTGCGCTGAAAAGGAAGCATTTGATTTTCTCTGGTGCTTGGAGCTCTGGGGTGGAGCTAAAGCCTCTCTCCAGTACGGGTGTCCAGGGTCTGTCCAAAAGTGTTTGATGAGCCAGTTTGAAAAGGGGTTTGTTCTTTCTGTTTCTTCTTTCACACAACCATGGGGCAAAACAAAACGCAAAAATCCCTCAACACTGAGGTGCCCTAGCAGGGGCCTGCTCAGTTCCCAGTGGAGCCCAGGACAATTGAACAGGTCCACATCCCCTGCAGCTGCTGCTGTGTGGACAAACCTGAGTCCACCCACATGAGCACAGCTGTACCTCCTGCGCCTGCCATGTAAGCACTGCCGTCTCCAGATCTTTCCCCAAGGTGGCTCGGTTCACTGGAGCTATCAGAAATTCCAAATTTTCAAAGCAGTTTCAGTATTTTCAGTATATAGATTGGGATTTTATAATGCTTCATCGCCAAAAATCGGTTCAGCACCTCCCACACCTTTAAGGAAGAAAAGACAAGGACACTGGTTTTGAAATCTGCAAGTAGTTAGAAGTAGAAGCTATTAGCAAACAACTGAAGGCCTGAATTTATGGTAATTAAACTGAAATTATACTTTTCCAGAATGTACTGTCACATGAAAACAAGTAACATGTATATACTACACCATCTCTGGGAAGGAATGAAGATGATATTTGCATAAAGAAAGATGGGGAGGGGGCTGCACACTGGAGAGATAATACAGGACAAAAAGCACTGCCAACCTGAGTTCAAATTACTGGCACCACATATGGTTCCTAGAACATCAGTGATCCAAGAGCACAGCTGGGTGTGATCCCCAAGACAGAGACATATAACTAGAGAAAGAGCTCAAAGGACTGAAATGCAGCCTCCACATTTTAGGAGGCTGGTTTTTGATCTCTAGCAATGTACCACCAGGTATGGTACCAAACTCCCCAGAAAACAAAAGATACTGGGGAGAAAATACTAATAAATAAAAACGTGGTATCTAAGTAGGGTATGGGGAGAATGGGGGGCCAATGGAAGCAAATAATTACAGCACTATGTACTGTACCTTTTAAAAATCATTTTTTGCACACCTAGAGATAGTATAGCAGGTAAGGCACAGAGCCTAATGGGTTCAATCCCCCACACCATATGATATCCCTACCAGGAGTGATAACTAAGCATAGTAAGGGGTAATCCCTGAGCATTACTAAGTCCCAACACACCACCCACATACATGCAAATTGAAGAAATTTATTTTGAACCACATGAATATTCTAAACTTAAAAAATAGGGCAAAATTGCGCATACTTTGGAAACCTTGTAGGAACTAAGGATAGAAAGAAGTCGAGACAAATGTTTTTCACTACTACCTAGCAGAAATGTCATTTTAACACAAAAATCCGAACACTCACACAGACATTGGTCCATTTCCTGTTCTTGGCATCTCTGTACTTTGTTGGTCCAACTCAGACAGCAACTTTAAGATGTTCAGGGCAGCCTATCGGGGGAAAAGGAGAGGTTACAAAGCTCAGAACACAACACAAGACAGAACCAGGAGTCCAGGACCTCCTGCAGCCCAGCAGGAAACCCCTCACCCCACCTCTGAACAGCCTTTTTGTCATTTTTGTTTTGTTTTTCAGCCACACCCAGTGACGCTCAGGGTTTACTCGTGGCTTGAGGGACTATATGGGATGCCAGAGTATCCAACTGTGGTCTGTCCTAGGCTACCGTGCGCAAGGCACATGCCTTACAGCTTGTGCCACTGCTCCAGCCCCTCGTGCCTTTTCTGTTTGAAGTACAAGTTCAAAAACTGAGAATTAAAATCCATGTTTATCAAATCATTACAATTACTCATTTTATTACATATTATCTTTGTGTGTGGGGATGGAGAGTGCGGTATCTGTGTCTGTATCTCTCCTGAGCAGTCAAGACGGAGCTCACATGGGCCAGCGAAATAGCATGGAGGTAAGGACGTTTGCCTCCCATGAAAAAAAGAACAGTGGTTCAAATCCAGGCATCCCATATGGCCCCCTGTGCCTGCCAGGGGCGATTTCTGACTGTAAAGCCAGGAGAAACCCCTGAGCGCTGTCGGGTGTGACCCAAAAACCAAAAACAAACAAACAAAAAAAAAGACTGAGCTCACAGGCTGACCATTTATTCCTATTTCCTTTAAACTTTTTTGTATTCTTTTTTAGTGCCAGAGATCAAATTGGTACTTATATATGAAAAGTGTGTGCTGGGGCCCGGGAGGTAGCATGGAGGTAAGGCGTTTGCCTTTCATGCAAAAGGTCATTGGTTCCATTCCCGGTGCCCCATATGGTCCCCTGTGCCTGCCAGGAGCAATTTCTGAGCATGGAGCCAGGAGTAACCCCTGAGCGTTGCCGGGTGTGACCCAAAAAAAAAAAAACAAAACAAAACAAAAAAAAGTGTGTGAGTAATAATTTGGCCTACCATTTCTGATTATTACAACTCAAGCCTTATAGCTCTGAAACACCTCACACCTCACCAAAGTTCGACCTCTAGCATTTTTTGTTTTGTTTTTTTTGGGGGGTCACACCCGGCAGTGCTCAGGGGTTATTCCTGGCTCCATGCTCATAAACTGCTCCTGGCAGGCACGGGGGACCATATGGGGCACCGGGATTCGAACCGATGACCTTTTGCATGAAAGGCAAACGCCTTACCTTCATGCTATCTCCCGGGCCCCGACCTCTAGCATTTCTAACCAGTGTTAACAAGCGGTTCTATATCCTTTAAAAAAAAAAAAAAAAAAAAAAAAAAAAAAAAAAAAAAACCTGGAGCTGGAGTGATAGCACAGAAAAAATGTTTGTTTTCCTTGCACGTGAATATCAAGGGTTCGATTCCCCATGTCTTCTATGGTTCCCAGAGTCTGCCAGGTATAATTTCTGCACAGAACCAGAAGACCAAAAACTGGAAGAAAAAAAAATCACCTGACCACATTGCCTTGCTAGGAAATTTTATCTTTGAAAATAGGCTAGATGAATCATATTCCATTAGGTGAATATACTACCTTTACTTACACAATTCCTTGGTTTCCTTATATTTTCTTTTTTCTGGCAGTGTCAGGGATCAAACAGAAGGAATACACATATGCAAGGCAAGTGCTTTACCATGGAGATATATCCCTATACTCTCTGAAAAAGTCATTTTGTAGGGACAGAATACCAAAACAATTTACCTGCTACAGTTTGCACAACCTCGGTCTGCAGTAACAGGATGAAATAAATATAGCAGATGGTAGCGTCCCATTAACCCATATCCATGCCCCCAGCCAGCATGGGAAAGAGAAAGGTTGACTAAAGCCCTAATATACAATAGAAAGGGATCCAATAAGTCTCCATGGGCTTGAGAAATAGCACAGCAGGTAAGGAGATTGCCAAGTATGTGGTCAATTTAGGTTCGATCCCCAAAATCCTATTTGATCCCCAAAGCACCACCAGAAGTGACCCCTGAGTGCAAAACTAGGAGTAAATCCCTAAGTACCACTGGGTGTGGCCCAAACCTCCTCACAAATAGCCCCCCCCCAATACATTTAAAAAAAAAGTCTTCAGAGATATGGAATCAAGGGCCAAAGAATACAGTTGATAGGTGCTTGCCTTACACAAGGCTGACTTGGGTTCAATCCCCAGCACCCAATATAGTCCTCAAGGCCCCAGGAATGAACTTCAGGTATAGAGCCAGAAATAAATGCTGAGTATAGCCCACAAACAGAAAACAGCTCTGCTTGTGGATCAGAACCCACAAGCCCCAATTCGTGGCTCACGTACCATATCATGGCAGGACTCCACATCCTTTCCAATGCCATGGCTGATCAGAGGGGGCTGAGAGGAGCAATTTATAAGAGATACAAATTCGTTCTTATTGTTTTTGGGAAAATCTTTGTATTCAACCTATAGGGGGAAAGAAAGGGTAGAAACAATGGAAGATATATAACTATTCCACCAAGAAGAATGGATATATTCTCTGAAATTTCAATGTATCTGAAATTCAGCCCAGGAAAGCAACACCTCTCTACCACAATATGCTTCTTGCTCTTTTCTCTTTTACTTAATTTTCCCCCTTTACAAATATATTCTGAACTTCAAAGAAATAGAACAAAAATACATATAACTACAAATTAAATTAAAGATTCATCCTGGAGCTGCAGCAAGAGCACAATGGTAAGGCGTTTGCCTTGCACGCAGCCAACACAGGACTGACGATGGTTCAAATCGTGGCATCCTATATGGTCCCCCGAGCCTGCCAGTAGTGACTTCTGAGTGCACAGCCAGGAGTAACTCCTGAGTGCCACCGGGTGTAACCCAAAAACCAAAATAAGTAGATAAATTAATTAAATAAATGAATAGAATAGAATAGAATAGAATAGAATAGAATAGAATAGAATAGAATAGAATAGAATAGAATAGAATAGAATAGAATAAAGGCTAATCCAGGGGTCTCAAACTCCATTTACCTGGGGGTCGCAGGAGGCAAAGTCAGGGTGATCCTTGAGTGCAAAGTCAGTAGTAAACCTTGAACATTGGGGGGTGTGACCCAAACAACCAAAACAAAACAAAAAGATTCCTATAGGACAGGGCCACAAAATGTTGTACAGCCAAATGGCCTGCAAGTCTGAGACCCCTGGGCCAATCCTATGGTTTGCTTTAATTATTATAACTTTTAGGCCACACCCATTTGATGCTCAGGGGTTATTCCTGGCTAAGTGTTCAGAAATTGCCCCTGGCTTGGGGGGACCATGTGGGACGCCAGGGGATTGAACCGCCGTCCTTCCTTGGCTAGCACTTGCAAGGCAGACAGCTTACCTCTAGCGTCACCTCACCGGCCCCGTATTGTTATAATTTTAATTATGCAAGACAAGGGTTTTTTTTCTTACCCTAACTACATAACTCTCCTCTCTTCCCTGCTCATTCACCTCATAAACCAAGAAGTTCATTTCCAAACACAGTGATCTTATGCTAAGAGAAGCATGGAGAGCTCAGGTCTGATAGTTACCTGGAAGCCCTGGACTCTGGAGAGATAGTCCAACTGCTCGGAGGGTCTTGTGAGAGGTCCATGTGACATGTGGCCTGAAGAGACGTTATTCTTTAAAATGGTCTCGGCGGTGGGCGAGGTGCCTCCATACAACAATTCTCGGGCTATCATGGCAGTTACCGTGGCCTTGGCAGGATTGGGCGCAGCCCTACTAAAATCTTTGGTGTGATGTCCTTGACTGACACCCACAGCCTGGGCGACTTCGGGCACCATAGGGAGAATCCCAGCTGGCAGCTGCTGATGACTGAGATAAGGCATCCTAAATTCATCGTCTTTAGTGCCTAGGAAGGGAGAAGCAACAATCACATGCCAGCAGACATTCTAGAATCCCAAACAGCCCTCACATAGCAACTTAGGGATGGGCCAGAGTCCACTCCAACCCTACTCTCCTCTACTCCTGTTTCCCACACCTAGGAACCCATTATAACACCTTAGCTGCTACCAGGAACCACGAAAAGCCTAAAATTCCATTCAGAGCAAGACAACATGAACATTACACTTACTAGTTCCATTTTCATCCACAGGGCCTGGTTCAAAGAAGGTTACTTTTCTTCCATCACTTGATTTCTTTACTGGTGTCTTTGTTTAAAAAAGAAGATGACAATCATGAGCATAAATTAAACTGTTGAAAATGTTCTGCTGTTATAAGCTACATGAGCTCCAATGACCAACAATCTTTGGTGTTGAGTCTTTTGAAAACGAAGACAACAGAACAGACCAGCTAGGGCCAGAGTGACTGCAAGTGGGGAAGCCATTTGCCTTGCACACAGCCAAATTGATTCAATCAGCATGATCCACTGGATCTGCCAGGAGTAATCCCTGAGTTCTCCTGGGTCTGGCCCCAAACACATAAATTTAAGGGTGGAAAAATGGACTGGTTCCTGCAGTGGGACTCATAGCTTGCTTTGCCCACTTGAACAAATGACTCCCCATGTGTCCTGAGACAGCTAAGAGTGTGGGTCACCAGTACTAAGGGCTACACGCTCTGCACTCACAAGGAAGCAACATATATCTCCACGGCACCAAAGTAGAGAAAGTAGCTTGAAAACAGAAACAAGGGGCCCGGGAGATAGCATGGAGGTAAGGTGTTTGCCTTTCATGCAAAAGGTCATCGGTTGGAATCCCAGTGCCCCATATGGTCCCCTGTGCCTGCCAGGAGCAATTTCTGAGCATGGAGCCAGGAGTAACCCCTGAGCACTGCCAGGTGTGACCCAAAAACAACAACAAAAAAAAGAAAACAGAAACAAGGACTGGAGAGAGAGCACAATGGGTACTGCACTTGAATCCCAGAATCCTACATGATCTGCTGAGCACTCCAAGTACTCTCTGAGCATACAAAGAAATAACCCCAAGCACACCATACATATCTGGATCACACCACATTTTGAACAGCAAAAACAGAGTCTGGGGCTAGAGAGAGAGCACAGCAGTAAGGCATTTGCCTTGCATGCAGCCAATCCAGGATGGATGGTTCAAATCCTAGCATCCCATATGGTCCTCTGTGCCTGCTAGGAGTGATTTCTGAGCGCAGAGCCAGGAGTAACCCCTGAGCTTCACCAGGTGTGACCAAAACCAAAACAAAACAAAAACAGCCCACACAAAAAACCCAGAGTCTGTCCACACGGGATGGAACAAGGGGTGTATGGAGGGAGGGAAGAATGGATTCTGATGGTTGCAGTTTGTGGCATGAGACGACGTGGAATTGCTTCATGTCATAAAAGAAAGGGATAAAATGAAAAACAGTAAGGCAAACTTTCCAAATGTATATTTTTCCCCAAGTTGTGCTTTCCTTGCTCCCCAAATTGGTTAGCAAGCAAAGAAGTTGGCAATGAATAGGAAGGCTCTGCTCTCAGGGTGCTCGGCAGCTCCTGTCAGCTATAGATGGGGCTGCTGTAGGCCAGAAGTGCAGCCAAGCCCAGGTAAGCATTTGTTGACTTTTGGCTTCAACCCTGCTCCTTTCTCTCATTCCCACCTTTGGGCAAATGCTTAAGAAAAGCATTTGGTAGACTAAATACTGGCTAGAGCTAACACTCAATTAAGAAGCATAGCCACATTTTTAAACAGAAGAAACTGCAGAATGGCAAAGGTTCCTTTTCTAAGAAGTGAGGATGCATGTTCAGATATTAATTTGGCCAAGCCCAGTTCAATCCCTGAATTGTTCCAGGAGTGGTTCTGGAACAGACCTGGGTTAAGTAGGGAGACAACGATGGAGGGAGGGGAGAAGAAAATTTAGAATGAGAGATGGAGCCAGTATAAACGGTGGGGCATACGGCTGGAATGTGCCAGGCCCTGAGTTTGACCCTTTGTGGGCTACTCAAAATCCCAAGAACCACCCACTGTGACTGTGTGGTCCCTTATCAGGAAAGGGATTATGTAGGCGGCCCCAATTTCAAAATAGGGCGAGGAGATAACACAAAGAGCTAAAGTGTATGCTTCATAGGGCAGCTGTGATTTTGACCCCCAGGGCTGCTTGGCCCTCAAATGTCTTCAGAAATCAGGAATAATCCTCAGATATGAGGGAAGGAGGGAGGGAGGAAGGGAGGGAAGGAGAGAAGTAAGAGGGACAGACGGCTTAAGGAAGAGTGCCAAAAGCCCAGTCACTATCGCAGGGCTCTGGATCTTGGGCCAAGTCTGCAGCTACAGCTGCTTCATCTCATGACTCATGGACTGGGTGGCTGAGGTGAATGGCTCATCCCTAACATTTCCAGTTTATCCAGACAAGATCCTTTAGGGGTTGGAAGCAAGGTCAATGAGAATTCCATAGAGGATACTACTTGCCTGTCTTGGCAGAAATAAGACTGCCAATATAGCATTGTTTTTTTTTTCAGAGTATCCCATTCACATACACAAAAACCATTTTCTAAACCCTCAAACTGGCCCTGTCTCTACAGTGTTAAACCCAGAAAATCCAAGGTTGGCTCTGAAAAGAAAAGTGGGCATCTGGCAGGCCTCACCTAAGAGCAAACAAAAGGATCCTACTCATAAATCCCAAAGCCTCAACCACTCTTTCAGACGGACACCAGGGTGCAGGCTGCCCACACTCGAGAGTCCCTGAATAGTCAAAACTCAACCCACAGCCCATCTGTATCACCTCATGACCACACATAGACAAAGGTTCCAACTGGCCATGCTCTGTAGGTCACTCTAGGCCAGGAAAAGGAAGCTTGAGTTCCCTAACCTAACACAAGACAAGAAGGACAGCTCATGAGGCAAGAGACTGAGAAACATGGGCCCAGGAGTCACCTTCTCCTCAGATTTGAGGGCTGGCTTGGCGGGCTGAGCCTGCGGGACTTTGAATCCAAGGATCTCCAGCATGTTTTCGGCTGCATTGCGCTTGGCCACTTTCTTATTCGTGCCAGTTCCCTCGGCACTGTGGTTCCCAACCTTCACCTGCAAGAAGAAGGACTTAGATCAGTGATGAGCTTCGTCAGGAAACGCTGCACTAATAGAAGATACCAGAATGAAGTGAAGTGGCTAATCTTTTTTTTTGGTTTTGTTTTTAGGTCACACCCAGCATCACTCAGGGGTTACTCCTGGCTCTTCCCTCAGAAATTGCTCCTGGCTTGGGGGAACTATATGGGATATCAAGGATTGAAATCTGGTCTGTCCCAGGTTGGCTGTGTGCAAGGCAAACACCCTACTGCTGTACTATCTCTCTGACCCCAGCCTGTGTTTGTTAACTAATGTAATTTTGGGCTTAAATAATTGAATTTGTAATTGCTACCTTTAACTGGCTGTTTAGTAATTGATTCTGGCAGGTTCAAGTCAGTCAGCTTTAGGGTACCAGGTTAAGATTAGCTACTTCAGGGGCGGGAGAGATAGCATGGAGGTAAGGCGTTTGCCTTTCATGCAGAAGGACGGTGGTTCGAATCCCGGCATCCCATATGGTCCCCTGTGCCCCCCCCCCAAAAAAAAAAAATCAGGTAATAAAATTTAAAGCTCCTCATTCCCCCCCCCTTTTTTTTTTTTGGTTTTTGGGCCACACCCAGTGACGCTCAGGGGTTACTCCTGGCTATGCGCTCAGAAGTCGCCCCTGGCCTGGGGGACCATATGGGGCACGGGGAATCGAACCGCGGTCTGTCCAAGGCTAGCGCAGTAAGGCAAGCACCTTACCTCCAGTGCCACCGCCCGGCCCCAAAGCTCCTCATTCCTAATTCAACATTTTATGATCTGGATCTGAGGGGCGGGAGTCCCTTCCCCTTGCTGTCTGTGGAAATGTTTCAGGGTGGGGACAGGATTACTCTCTAGGCCTGCAAATCAAAGGTGTCCCTGTGAGCATGTGAAGATGACTGAATGGGAGGACGTATTATTCCCAGAAGCCCAGGTGCTACAAATAAACTGCTATTCCCAAGCTAGCTCAGAAGCAGCATTCGCAGACACATCAGGTATGAATGAAGAGAATGAAGTGTCTGTGCTGTTTGACTTTCAGTCTATTTATATGAATAAAAACATCCTCCAATCCTCATGCCAGAACCACATTTATCACTCCCTGGCTGAAATACGCCTACACCAAACAGAATTCATGCATGGTCTGATTTGTGATTTTCAACACTATTGTTGGCAACAGGTGTAGATGAATACAATTTCTAAGAAAATACGATTGCTAGAGTTGGAGCAGTAGCGCAGCGGTAGGGCACTTGCCTTGCACATGGCTGACCCAGAATAGACCTCGGATCGATCCCAAATGTCCTATATGGTCCCCCAAGTCAGGAGTGATTTCTGAGCGCATAGCCAGGAGTAAACCTTGAGTCATTGGATGTGGCCCAAAAAGCAAAGAAAAAAAAATACTACTGCTAAAATAAAAAGACATCCTTTTTGTTTTGCTTTTGTTTTGGGCCACACCTAGCAGCACTCAGGGGTTATTCCTGGCTTTGTGCTCAGAAATCACTCCTGGCAGGCTCTGGGGATCAAACTCAAGCCAGCAGCATGCAAGACAAACCCAGTTCATTATCAAGCCAGCCCCTAAAGACAATCTTTCTTTTGGGTCATATCCAGCAGTGCTCATGGGTCACTTCTAGCTCTGCACTCAGAAATTGCTCCTGGCTGGTCAGGGAACTATATGATAGACTACAGATGAACAAGTAGTACAAGAAAAAAGGCTTCTTTCTCCTACTGATGAGCAGGGAAACCCAAACCAAAACGACAGTAAGAATGTCCTTCCCTTCATCAAGGGGCCGGAGCAATAGCACAGTGGGTAGAGTACTTGCTTTTGTATGCAGCCAACTTGGGTTGAACTTGGGTTCAACCTCTCGCCTGCCATGCCATATGCATCTCCCAAGCCCAATAGGAGTGATTCCCGAGTGCAGAGTCTGGAGTGACTCCCGAGCACCACCAGTGTGGGTCAAAAACAACACAAAACAATAAAAAAGTAAGGAAACCGAGAACTGCTCTGTGAGAAAGCAGTTCTACTTAAAGGTATCTATCCCAAGAGATCCTATCTGCTGACACACTGAACTTGTGGTGGCATAGGACCCCACACTGAGATCACTGCACATGACAGTTGGGAAGGAATCCAGCACGACTCTGTCAGCTGTGACCAGACAGTCAGGACAACCCAATGCTCCTGAATCTCCTGCCTGACAAACTTCCTGCAGAAAGGTTGTCCATACTCCTTGACCGACCTGCCTGACAAATGTCTTTCTACCTACCTGCATGACAAACTCCCTTCGACGAGGCAGGCCACGCTCTGTGAGCAGTGTGTACTCAGGCTCCTTCTCCTTCTTGGCCTGCTGGATCTGGGCCAGTCTGCTGATGGGATTCATTCCCTGGCCACATTCAGGGCTGCTCTGTAGTGAACAAGGAACGGAACCCACAAACCACATTAGTCACAGAATAGACCTCTTCAATGGAGAGCTCACATAGTCCAGGAAATGATGCTTTTTTTTTGGTTTTTGGGCCACACCCGGTGACGCTCAGGGGTTACTCCTGGCTATGCGCTCAGAAGTTGCTCCTAACCTCTGGCACAGGGGACCATATGGGATCCGGGGGATCGAACCGCGGTCCATCCTAGGTTAGCGCAGGCAAGGCAGGCACCTTACCTCCAGCGCCACCGCCCGGCACCCAGGAAATGATACTTTTATGAATTAATCGAATCTTTTAAAAAAGTTATTCCAGGGGATAGAGCAAATCACAGCTGAGGGCATTTGCCTTGCACACACCCAACCCGGGCCAAACCTGGGTTGGATCCCTCTCATATCATATGATCCCCAAGCCTGCCAGGAGCGATTTCTGAGCACAGATCCAGGAGTAACCTCTGAGTGGCACCAGGTGTGGCCCAAACCAATTCCCAAAAGATGCTCCTGATGCCCTATAACAATCTTCCTGATAAAATGACAATTTCTAGAAACAGGTCGACATAACTTTCATTTTTGCTTTCAAAAATACATTTCAATTGTTTTTTTTTTGGGGGGGGGCCACACCCAGTGACGCTCAGGGGTTACTCCTGGCTATGCGCTCAGAAGTTGCTCCTGGCAGGCACCGGGGACCATATGGGAACCGGGGGATCGAACCGCAGTCCGGTCCGTCCTAAGGCAGGCACCTTACCTCCAGCGCCACCCCCCGGCCCCCTCAAAAATACATTTCAAATATAATGATAGCTGTATAAAAATCTAAAAGAGTGGCTCATAATTCATCACCTCTGAAAGCAAAATGAAACTCAATCTTTATGCCACACCAAAAGAATTCTATTACTTCTCTATCTAAATTACTTTCAAGAATGACTTCTGGGATGTGAAAAGTGGCAAGTGAAAAAAAGAACCAAAAGAGAATGCTTTTA